>JACRUU010000025.1:8111650-8306650 GCA_030449085.1 Kryptopterus vitreolus | reverse complement strand
GGTAAAAACGCTTTGTTTGGTACTGACAGGGGGAATGCATAGATAAACATAGCATCAGCTCTACAGGCCCTCAAAAAGATCTTTAATATCCACTGAGCTCAACTTTGAAGTGCTTGTTCTTATACATCTACTATGAGCTTTACCAAAGGTGAGTATAGTTGTTTTGCTTATTTTGGGCTCGGCCTATGTCACTCGCTTGGTTGCTATAATCGGAGAGGAAAGGAGTACATAAATGTTTTTGTCCTGTAATGAAATTAAATATGCACTCACATTAAATGCCTCTCTTTATATCTAGTTGTGATGCATTACCTCATTCAATCCAAACTCAAAAAGTCCATTTGTAATTATGTCTTCAAAGTAGGTAATTTAGTGTGACAATTTACAAGACAATTGTTTACATAAAGACTGCTGTTAAGTTTATATATATATTCCAGGAAGCTGTCAGCTTCGAATCTGCCAAGGTGCCAATCAACATTTTGGTGCTCGAATGCTTTGTTGTAATATTTGATCGTAATCTCTCCATTTTTAGAAATCCAATCTCTTCCTTTCTTCTTATTCCAATTGAGGATCCATCTGTCCATCATGGTTTATGAGATTTCTTTTTCTTTTTTTTTTATTGCAGGTTTGGGACGAGTTGGTGGGAAGATAGCCGTCTTGTGATGCCTCTTAGATTAGTCAGACTGCAATAAAACAAGCACCTGTGCATGATTTTTACTGCAGCCTCACTTCCGAATACAGCGTTTCCTCCTGTATAAAACAATATGCAAACATATTCATAGTATTCATTCATTCATTCATTGTCTACCGCTTTATCCGATCTTCCCTCGGGTCACGGGGAGCCTGTGCCTATCTCAGGCGTCTATGGGTATTATAAGGCAGGATACACCCTGGATGGAATGCCAACCCATCGCAGGGCACACACACATTCACACACACATTCATACACTAGGGACAATTTTTCCAAGGTGCCAATCAACCTACCGTGCATGCTTTTGGACCGGGGGGAAACCGGAGAACCCGGAGAAAAATCCCCTGAGGCACGGGGAGAACATGCAAACTCCACACACACATGACCGAGACGGGAATCGAACCCAGATCCTGGCGGTGTGAGGCGAACGTGCTAACCACTACGCCACCGTGCCCCACTATTCATAGTATTGATCAATTAAAATATCCTTTTTTTTGGTTTCAATATGCAATCAAATACAGCAGGTCTCTTAATATCCTCTATTGTAAACAATATGTTTATGAAGCTTGCTTTAGCACAAGGGTGTTTCCATGCTGGAATAGATCTGGGTCTTGTAGTTCAAGTGAATGGAAATGTCGTGCCACCATATCTAAAGACATCCTAAATATTTGTGTCCGTCCAGTGTAACATTCATTCATTCATTCATCTTCTACCGCTATATCTGATCTTCCCTCGGGGCCTGTGCCTATCTCAGGCGTCTATGGGCATTAAGGCAGGATACACCCTGGATGGAATGGCAACCCATCGCAGGACAAACACACACACACTCACACACGCATTCATAAAATAGGGACAATTTTCCAAGGTGCCAATCAACCTACCATGCATGTTTTTGGACCGGGGAGGAAACCGGAGAACCCGGAGAAAAACCCCCTGAGACACGGGCAGAACATGCAAACTCCACACACACATGGCCGAGACGGGAATCGAACCCGGACCCTCGATGTGTGAGGCGAACGTGCTGACCACTAAACCACAGTGCCTCCCCTCCAGTGTAACAGTTTGATGAAGAAAAAACACGTATGGCCCGGGAAAGTGGGAGTGTCCTAATACTTTTGAATATATAATATCATTTTCCCAATTTTGTTTCACACAAATGCAGAGAAACAAAACTTCCAAAAAATATTGAACAAATGAATCTTGTCCTCCAGTCAAGTTTCTACTTCCTTTCTCTCCTCACTACTATTCAGCTCATACACTGTAGTTTTATTGCATTGTGTTTATTGATTTAGTGTTTTGAGCGACTTTTTAAAATGTACACAAATCATGGGGTTCAGTTGAGAGTGTGGTCTGCGCATGACAAAAGAGTCATTAACGGATGACATTGTTGATCTACATAGTAGAGACTTGAATGTATGATTTCAGGAGAAGCTAAACTTTGACATTCGTAAGATTGCATGCTGTTGATACAGATACAGTATCATATCACTTCAAAACAATCACATAATTAAACGCAAATTTAAAGTTGCTAATGACAAAGTACCCCCTTTTCAGTATCAGCATTCATGTATAAATATTTCATCTGATTATGTTTATTACAATTCATGGTTATTATTTGAAAACAACAACAACAACAAAACACTTTAATAACTAATACAAAGCTCACATTTCTAATTCGCCATCACTCACTGCAAAAATTCCTTCAAATGTCACATGACATATATCTTATCACCTGGTGTAGCATCTTGTTGTGGTAGCTTGTGCAGCCTTTGATATCGGAGAGCATGGAGGTTTCACCTAAATAAAGGCCCCTTTGTACTCCACTGATTAACTTCTGTACATGAGCTGCTTGATAAGATGAAAAAGCCTCTTTCGTGCAACATGCAAACCATGAATTTGTTGGATTTGTATTTATTTTTGCAGGTGAAAAGGTTGCATTATAATGGAACACCCGAAGTATTCGTTTCTATTATTAAATGAAGATGCACTTAGTCTCCTAGCTCTGACTTCCTGCACGTTGAAAAGCATAAAGCAATATCTTTAATTAGGTTTTATTTTCATTTAGCAGAATTGATGTCATTTCGATGAACCATATATATATATATATATATATATATATATATATATATATATACCTCTTTATTTCTGGGACCCCGAACTGTAACATTATAAACAGTATTATTTTAACTTTTATTTCTTTGTGGCTGTCTGAAATTTGTCATATGAGTTAAAACAGATTTTAGGCCATGAGTAAGGTCAGTAATGAGTCTGTGCTGAAATAAGACAACTTCGGAATCCCATTTTTCCCCCTTCTGTTCAGTCAGTTGAGGTAAGTTTTTTTTTTGTTCAGACTATTTGAATTCTTCCACACCTTCCTAGGCAAACTATCATTATGGGGCTCCATAGGGGCATTGTAGCAGTGGAACCTGTCTGGGCTACGATACTTAATTGCAGTGAAGATAAAACAAGTTGGCAACATTTTGAAGGCGGCCCACATATGTGTGAGACTTTCAGGTGTCCACATACTTTTGACCATGTAGTGTAATTGTTTTTTCTTACGGGAACTTGAGCTGCATCAGCAATGCAACCGGAACACCTTTGCATGACCATGCTTTCAGCCGTGTGTGTTATCCACCCAATGTGCAATGACATCATGACCAGGAAGTATTGGAGCACATGGGGTGGAGTCAGCTCTAGCTTCTGTATATTCAGGAAGTGCTCTAGATGTGTGTGTTGGTCTGTCCAGCAAAAGAGAAGAATGGATATGTCTAGCAAGTGATCCTTCAGACCGTGTGCCAGTCTGTGCATTGTTTGCTTGGTAGTGGAGCAAGCTAAACATTGCATGGCTAATGGAGAAACAGGAACAGCACCCGCTGAGTAAGCTGGACGAGCGTGTCCTTTGGCCGACGTCAATGCCTCCATGCCAGGGTCTGCCTATTTTCCCCCAGACTTAGGCAGACACACTTCCCTCAGGTTGAAGAAAGGCACATATGGACATCCTCCATGCTGCTGGGCAATGCATACATGGCAGCACTAGCTGTGTACCAGCTTGTACCCTCAGGCTTGTGCTGACCCATACTCCCCTGTTAGGAAACCGGGCTGGTGCTCCAAGTCAAAGCCGAATGAAGTGATGGATGTGAGGACCGTCATCTCCAGGAGGAAGGCTGTGGCCAATATTTCGTGAGCCTCAGTTTGTCTCCTTGGCGCCCTCAAGAGGTTGATCTGTTAACCCTGCCACAAGTGGCGTTTCACGGCACATCGACGCCTGGAGAATACCTCCAATAACCTCCACCAGGCAATTTGCAGCACTGCTCCAGTCACTCTGGGTGGACCAAAGGCCAGTTTCAAGAGACTGGCTCCCTTAAGACACAAAATGTGTCTCCATGGGTTCTGTGGCTCTATGGTTTAGCCACGCTGGTTCGTTTGGGTGTCTACCACCCTGGTGGGACTAGAACAGGCTCTGGTTATAGAAGAAGAAGTAGATGCTCTCTTAGGGTAGAAAGCCATTGATGTGGCCCCTCTCTTCGACAGAGAGTCCAGGATCTATAGCCGGCACTTAGGGTTATGCCCTATCTTAGAATTTTGTCGGCTCAACCACTCACTCAAGAGTGTGGTATCTTGAGTGTCCAATCTGATACCACCTGGATTTTGGCACATGAGGAGTTTACAGTGGTGGTTTAGCACCGGGGAAGTGGTGGAGTAAATTTGGAGGGCGTTTTACAGAGCTTGTTCCCCTTGTTTGTCCTTCGTCGTCTAGTTCCTCTTGGACTATGACCAACAGGCTACACCCGTACTCCTCTACCACTGTCGGGCAGTTCCTGGGAGTTCTGGAGAAGGTTTGCCAGCATGGAGTCTGTCTTTTTCCAGTGGCCTCGTGGTGGCAGGGTGAGCTATGGTTTGAACACTTGGTAGCCCTTCTCATATACCCCCTACCTGGGAGAGCCATTGCGTGTTGCCCCTGGAGGGGTGAAGCTTTTAGTATCCGGTCTCTTAGCAGAGGTGCTAGAGACCATTCTCCAGTCCAGAGCTGGCACCATGAGGAGATCATATTGGCACCCGTTTTGGTGCCCACACCAAAAGTCAGATCAGATAACGGTTCACCAAAGGGTTGGTTCTTTCCACCCTCAAGGATTTTGTGTGTTGCCATTGCTGCTTATCATGCTCTGCTTCTGGATCAGTCATTAGGGAAGAACCAATTAGTGACACATTTCCTTCTCCCCTTTTTGTTTGGAGTTTACTTTTGGCATGGCAACTTAGACCTAGAAATACTTTATTGATCCCATGAGGGAAATTATTGTATTACACCAGAACCAATTTAAACTTAAACAAAGCACATTTTTACATAGAAACACATGAAATGACATGTGCAAATGTGTGTGTGCGTGTGTAAAGTGACAGTTAATAAAACATAGGAAGTTAAATGTACATTTTACATTTATACAATATATTACATACAATACATTATACAATATTCACACAATTATGTGTGACAAGTGGCTTTCTTTACTCAGGTAGACCCTCAGAAGATGGATTGTGGATGCCATTGTTTCCTCTTATGAGTCCTCTGGTCTCCCCACCCCTCTTCAGGGGTCAGAACTCATTCAACCAGAAGTGTGGCTCATTAGGTTCTACATCCTTGACCTTAGTGCCACGTTTGGGCCCCTCAGTCCTTCTATTACATTTACATTTACAGCATCTGTCTGATACCCTTATCCAGAGCGACTTACATCCGAACAATTGAGGGTTAAGGGCCTTGCTCAAGGGCCCGCTAGTGGCATCTTGGTGGTGGTGGGATTTGAACCTGTGATCCTCCAGGTCCAGAGGCCAACACCTTAACCACTGGACTACCACCTCCCCACCTTCGATCTAGCTCTGCTCATGCACACTAGGCAAAGATCGGTGCCCATTTCCATAGCGTTGTCAAAGCAGTTTAAGTGCCTGAAAGTAAACGTCTCTAGGTTACGTATGTATCCCAGTGTCCTTGAGGCAATTTCTCTGCCACACTGCCCGCATCCCTGCCACGCTTCCTTCAACCTTTCAGAAACTAATTCTGTCTGTGTTATCTTATGCTTCCTGTTCGTGTCATCACGCCGGTGATGTCGATCCGTTCTGTTGGGTTGAGTGTGGTCACGCAGACGCTCCCATATTGTTGACACAGCGTCTCTTTCGCCTGGGGAACCTGAGTTACATACGTATCCTAGTAACCTAGTTTTGTCCTGTTGCTCAGTAAAGTAGTGGCCAATGAATATCCAGTTCTAGCCAAAAATACATGTCCTTTAATCATGTTTTGGCAAAATACTTTCAGTTCTTTCTCCTCATTAACTTGAATTTTATGATAAGAACCTCTGGGTTGATTGTTTTAATGTGCTTTTCAGAAGTTTGTCTTAATGCTTCCAAGAACCAGTCGTTCTAATTGAAACGGCTGATGCGATACTTTCATTTAAATTTAAGTCCTTAACAATAAGCTATAAGGGGCACGGTGGTTTAGCGGTTAGCACGTTGGCCTCACACCGCCAGAGTTAGGGTTCGATTCCCGTCTTGGACATGTGTGTGTGGAGTTTGCATGTTCTCCTCGTGCCTCAGGGGGGTTTTTCTCCGGGTTCTCCGGTTTCCTCCCCCGGTCCAAAAACATGCACGGTAGGTTGATTGGCACCTTGGAAAATTGTCCCTAGTGTGTGTGTGTGTGTGTGTGTGTGTGTGTGTGTGTGTGTGTGTGTGTGTCCTGCGATGGGTTGGCATTCCATCCAGAGTGTATCCTGCCTTAATGCCCATAGACGCCTGAGATAGGCACAGACTCCCCGTGACCCGAGGGAAGATCGGATATAGCGGTAGAAGATGAATGAATGAATGAACAATAAGCTATATCTATTTATAAAGAAACATTTCAAGCCTTTGAATTAAAGGTAAACATTTTAACCCAGTCTTGTTTGAATACACTGCCAAAAGTCTGTCTAATTATTTACAAATTGCTCCATATTTAAATGTCTTCTAATTCCAATTCTTTAGTTGCCCCAGTGGCAGGAGTACCTGCTTTGAACATGCATGCAAAACATACCTAGTACTTATGAAAAGTGCTCCTTTGATAATCTGTTGGTAGACACAAGTCATTTAAATTTGTCTGCCATAAACTTTCACAGCACATCGCCCTGAGGTCACGTTTGTAGAAACAGGAGGAAATCATATTAGATTTCATTTAAAGGTGTTTTATGGAAAACTACATGAATCTTTATAGAGTCATTTTCTGTCAGTTTTGGTTTATATGTATTTATATATTTGGCTCATAATCTATGTATATTATATGAATTTTACATGTATTATAGTTTCTGTATTTGTCAAGACTTTGATTTGTTTAAATATTAATAATCACTCGATTATATAGTCCCTTTGGGGGTCACGTCTATAAGGATACTTTTACTTGAAGATGTAATACCGTGTTTTTCATCTTGATTTAATAAATAAGATCTGTGTTAGGTGCTCTTTCCGTCTTGTAATGTCCTCCAACATTTGTTTTTTTTCGAGCCCACTTGATCAACTCTCTGCCAGGGGATTTCCTTCCTTCAGAAGCTTCCCAAATTACTATGGAGGTGGTTTAGTGTTGCGCCGAAACGCCTGTTTGAAGTTGGTCTCTTCAAGTCTGGCTTTCACTCCAGGTGGACAAAATGTGCCACAAATAAGACGTGCAATAAAACTTCACGGCCAATACACCCTAGCATGTTCTCTTGCCTGTGTCTTGCCTGCATAGAAATCAAAGATGACGACGTGATGACTAACATTTAAAAAACAGCTTGAAGATGAATAGTGCTGTCTTCTCACTTTCATTCATATATTTCGCCTGGCTAAGACTTCATTTGAGGTTTTGGCAGCTGGCACACTTTACAACTGCAATGTCTTCATTTCCATTTTGAGCAAATGCCAAGTACTTGTAGTGTGTAATATAAAGTTCACCAAAGTAGGCCTTGCTGAATTGAAAAGTCTGACAGGAAGAGAAGGTGCAGTGCAAACAATATATTGTATATATCCAAAGGTTTGTGCTTTTTCTACGTGCCAATTTCGAAACTTCTAAGACTCGTCTAGAAATGCTTTGCCCAATATTTTGGGGATTGTCTCTTTGGGGATTTGCTTATATAGCCACAAGACCATTAGAGAGGTCAGGACCTGATGTTGGATGCAGAGGTCTGGAGGTTCTCTTGGCATTCCATTTCATCCCAAAGGTGTTCAGTAGGGTCGAGTTCAAGGCTTTGTTCAGGTCATGTGAGTTTTTCCACTTCAACTACGCCAAAGTATATCTTTACGGACTTGACGTTATGCACAGAAGCGCCGTCATACTAAAACAGTTTTGTTCAAAATATTACTTCTATAGCAAACAAAGACATTGTGTACATTTACATGCTTCGAAATGAGTGACAAACACTTGACATATGTGTGTTATGGTCAAATGTCTGCTTAGTCTTAATATGTAAACTACTGAGTGGCACATTTCCGTTAAACTGATTATTAGTTATATAATAATAACTAATAATAACAACACGTTTTTTTGTGGCTTGTAACCTATCAGGGCATTCATTCAATTATCTCGAAGGTATTTTGTCATTTATGCGTAATTATGTGTATATCCATTAACCCTATTAGCTCTCCTTGATACTTGTAAACACTTCTCAGTACTTGCTGGGACTTGTTCAGGTTCAGTGCTGTTATTTATATAGGGACATCATGAGAGCACTTTAATTGCAGCTGCACACACTGACAGGTGGCCTCCCTGTTTGATTTTCACACTAAGCCTAAGTAATATTCAAACTAAAAAAAAAAACCAAACATCCCATGTAACTACACGAGTCACATGCTTTATACTACAAATAAACATATTGTAGATGGTAGAATTTATGGTTTATACAAGTGTCGGTGTGTATATCGAGGGGAGGGGGGGGGGGGATCACTGTAAAGAGCAATACAGCAAAACAGCAGTACATTTATTTACAATGATTTGTTATTATTTAAAAAAAAAACAGATTTTTCCTTTCTCCTTACTGTGGGAATGAACTGGAAGAGGAAAAAAAAAATCTTATCAATAAGACATCAATAGGTTCAAAAGGTTATTTTCGAACAGTCGAATATATTTGCATTTAGACAACAAGCAATCCGTCATGTCAGCAGAAATCTTTGGTGGATTAAATCATAATCTATAAAGAAATAAAATCTCAATTTGAGGAGCAAACGAAGAATTAATATGACTTCTGCTTTAACTCCTATTATTGAGTATACGGTCTGTAACACGGTAAATGGTTTAGCATTGTGGTTCGATCATGTTTGCTTTAGTCACTAAAGTTTAGCGTAAACCTCTTTATAATGGTCTGAGCCTGCTTTGGGTTTAGTGAAAGTTTAGTCTCTCGCACAATCGATGATTCCCGAGTTGCATGATAAAACAAACCCTGATCCGTTCTTGTCAGTAAGCATCATTTATATTCTGAATTGAACTGAGGTGGTCAGTTAAAGTGCTAAATTACCACTACATTCTTCTAAACTATCAGCTTTCCGGGTGTGTAAAACCAAGCTCTCCTAAACCCTCTTTTCTTTCGCGTACCTCTTGTTTTGTTATTTTACCTGGCAGTCCAGGTGTGAAAGGGGGCGCGGCCGTGGAAAAACATTCAATTCCGTAAGCTTGTCATGAAAGAATCTATTGATTGACCTCTACATGCACAATGACAAATGGGTTAGCAATTTTCCGCCTCACTTATGGGCGACAATGCACATTTCCACTTTCACTTGGAAGCAGTGAGTGTATCATGTGCATACCTTTCTCAGGTTCGGCAAACAGTTCAGCAGAGTCCATGCCAACTAACCTTGGACATGTGGTGTTTGATCAAATTCTCCTTCTTTTTAGTTGTGATATATATATATATATATATATATATATATATATATATATATATATTATATATATATTCATTAATTCATTCATCTTCTACCGCTATATCCGATCTTCCCTCGGGTCACGGGGAGTCTGTGCCTATCTCAGGCGTCTATGGGCATTAAGGCAGGATACACCCTGGATGGAATGCCAACCCATCGCAGGACACACACACACACACACACACACACACACACACACACACATTCACACACATTCATACACTAGGGACAATTTTCCAAGGTGCCAATCATGCCAATCAAAGGTGCATGTTTTTGGACCGGGGGGAAACCTGAGAACCCGGAGAAAAACCCCCTGACGCACGGGGAGAACATGCAAACTCCACACACACACATGGCTGAGACGGGAATCGAACCCGGACCCAGGGTTCAAGCTACCGTGCCCCCTTATACATATATATATATACGATTAAGGCATTTTAAAAATGACTGATGTACTTGTAAAACGCTAAGTAGGGGAAATCTAGTACTTATCGTCTTCGCCTAACTTTCTGGACAATGATGGACTCGTTTGAAGGAGCTTATCGCCGTTCTTTCTTCTGCTCTGGTATACGATCAATCCATAATGATTTTTTCTTTCTTTCTTTTTTTTTTGTGTCGTTCAGGGATGTTATTCCATGTTGTGGCTGCTGATTGAATTACTCCCAAGTGCCCGAAGAATGTTTTAGGTGAAAACTATGGAAATTAACCAATTGACCTTTTTGCTGACCCTTTCAATAGGAGAACCCTGTGGGAAAAGTCTAACGAAAGAAAATCAAAGAGAACTCCGAGCCCTACAGACCTGCAGGCAATCTCGCCTAAAATTCCCATGTGTGAAAAACGATACTGCATCATACAAAAGCCATGAATAAGTTCAACAAGAAAAGGCACAATAGAACACGGAGCAAAACAGTCCCAAAATGATCAGTACAAAACATTCGGATGCAATCGGGCTGATAAAATAATAAACCCCTACAAAAACAACACACATTTATGTATTTTTAGCTCTAATCAATGTGTCCTGTAGGGGGAACCTGTCACAGTGCTGAGAGTCTAATTGATGCCTCATGCTTTCAGGCACAATTATTTGTGCCCAAATGTCAAGACCTAATTTGTGGCTTTACATGCTTGTGGATGTACGAGACGAAAGCTCTTAGCTGGATGCTGATGGTAGATACAGAGGGGTTTGGTTAGCAGATGTGGGGTGGTCTGGGTGACGTGGTGAAGGATTATCCATTTCAAGAAAAGAAACATATCGCCCCAGGTTTCGTGTGTCTAAAAGGAGAATGTACAAAACACGGTCATTTCAGTGAGCCAGTGAAGGTTTTTTTTTTTTTTTTTTTTTTTTTCACGAGTATTGACTATTGTTCAAAATAGTGAAAGCTCAATTTCAGCATGACACATCTGGAAAAGAAAGAAGAGATTTTTGTATAGTTTGTGTACGTATGTAGGTACATGTTTATTTTGTTGTTGTTGTTGTTGTCAGTTCTTTTTGATGACAAATATCCGACATTTGCGTTGGAAATCAAATGCGGACAAACATTCGCTTATTTCAAGCCATTTCTGACAATATAAGGGTTTGTCAATGGTTTGTAACCATAGGAAAGCCCCTCCCCCGAGGTTTTCCAAAGCACGCAACCATTGGCTGCCTATTAGGCATCTTTGTAGGGTCTCCATAGCAATGAAAATAACAAATGAAATGTTCCCGCTGCAGCGTTGAAGTCAAGACGAAATACATATAATGAGCTTGAAGACATATTTACCTCGATGGTGACATGTCAAAAACATATATGACGTGTGCTGCACTAGACGTGTTAAAGAATTACTCTGTATTGTTTTGACGTAATCCCTTTATTGTCGTGAATATATGTTATGAATTTCCAAGCCAATTCAGTAGACCAACACCGCTCACTGCTAAGCCGTGTAAACAGAATTGCATTGTACTTTGGTTTTAAGGAGGTCATTTACTCTTAAAGGGATCTAAATAAATACGCGCTGTGCATATTGTCAGACACCACCCTTATGCGAAGTGATACCTATCCTTAGAAGAATCTACTGCTTAAATCAGCAGGTGAGACTTAGTGCTATCCCAAGGGCTCTTCTCTGGTCAGTCTGCAAAAATATGAATTATACTTTATGCATGCGCATAAACATGCCTGCACACACACACACACACACACACACACACACACACACACGCACACATACATGCACACATGCACACACACCTGTGACTGGATTTCCTTCAGGCCTCTTTTGGGCCACATCGGATGAAAATAAGGGTGCATGCATTAAGTGTATGAGGTAGGCGAAAGAGGGCATGGATGAAGGATTTAAGTGTTAGCTGTAAAGTGCTTTGGATCACCTGCTACGGGGACAAAGGCATTATTTTCATCCCAGACAGACGTGAAAACACTGGTTTAACAAGCGCCAAAAAGTATTTCATAGCATCGGGTATCAAAAGTGTCAATTCTGCTTTTTATGCACTAGAAAAAGACCTTTTACTGGACGTAGTTACCGAGTAGACAAACATACAAGAGTAGCTCATTTTTTAAATGTGATATTTAATGTAAGGTGACATTAAATACATGTGATGTATTAAAAATGTATTTTACCTTATTTGTTGTAAATATTGACATGCATAGAAAATGGAAATGGACGTATTAAACTGTCGGTCACAATTCAATACGCTCTCTTGCAAATAGTTATAAAACCGGACAGATCCTTGTACAGCAGTAGACAGAACGAAAAGAAGAGCAATGTTTCGGCATTAAGAGCCCAATAGTATGTAAACCTCTCCCCGTTTCTCCTCATTGTCTCATTCTCACCTCCATACACTGTTCCTTGTTATACGTTTTTTTTTTTGTTGTTTTTTTTTTTTAGAGGGGAAAATCCCACAGTATCACATAAAGGTTGGCACCATGTCGACTCCCCTGTCATGACAGCCTCTGGCTCGCCATCACAGAGATGCAGAGATCACACAGCGCAGCCTTCATTCTTCGACACAAATATTCATCCAAGCATTACGGAAACTGTAGCTTGATATGCTTTTTTTTGCTCATTGTTGTGGAAATTGCTCATTGAGCCATTCAAACACGGTTAGGGAAAAAAAACCCAAAAAAAACAGAAGGTGAGCCTGAGGTATCTAAATCTCATATTGTCTAAGTGACAGTCGGTTTAATTGCGAATGCTGGTACAGAACATTAATCTCCATCTCTTATATTAACAGGAGATTATTACGTCGCAGATAATAATGAAAAACTGACCAAACAAATGATTCTTTTCCCATGATTGATATTTCGGTAAGACACCATTTGTTACTGATATGTCTTTAAGTATCAAGCTTTTTATCTTTAAGTATCAAGCTTTCTATCAAGCTTTTTTTATTTATTTTTTGGGTCCAAAATAGTCAGAAGAGAGTTTAATACTTAGCAGTTTGACCTCTTTTGTGCAAGACTGCCAAACCACTAGACTGCAGCTAAGGTTGAGTTTTTATTTCACCCTGATCTTGTCATTGGAAGGTTGTTACATGAGAAGGTCTCGGAAAAGGAGCTTTGAAGTTGATGAGTGCTGGACATTTTGTTCACAGCATAACCAGGGACACGGAACACAAACAAAGAACACATACACACACATACACACACATACATATATATATATATATATATATATATATATATATAGATATATATATATATACATATATATATATATATATATATATCTATATATAGCATATATATATATATATATATATATATATAAATGCATATGCATATACGTATGTATAGTATCAAGGAAATATTTTCCAGTCATACCTTTAGACAGAACAGGGGAAATAATACGACATGACAGATGCATTTTAAAAATAATCCTATATAAAGTCTTTTTGGTTTTTTGCTGTTAATGTTAGTTGACAGAATCGTTTTGGACCTGCATGAAATGTTGACAGAAATAATCATGTTACATGTATCTGAAAAAGAAAAAAACAAAATGAAAGCACAAATGTTCTTATTATATTATAGTGACATTATAATATAATATTATGCACTTCCATCGTATAAACAGAACTGATTCCATGCTGTCTTAAGGCACCTTCTACAGTGTATATAATTAGATAAGTCTACATTTAGATGTAAAAAAAATATATACATATATATATATATATATTATCAAATAAATAAATACATAAAATAAATATATGTAATGTGAACTGTATAAATAATATCCTGCTTATGTGTTATGTATCAGCATTCAATCTTGACATTTCAGCACATCACATAAGTAGTGTTCCTTCAGTTTGCTCCAAAGCCAGTCAATAATAAGTCATATAAATGTATATCCCACTATTAGACAGTACACGGTATCTCGTTGTCTCTTCAGCATCAGACCTAATGCTAAATAGTTTCATTTAGACACATGAACTTTCGGACGCCTTCCGCAGCTTGTATCGCTTAGGAAAATGGCCAGGATGGAGCACATCTGCACCATTTCTGGACTTTGCTTCCTGAAGCAAGCAGCCATGTCCATCTTTGAGGCACTGCTGGGTATAACCGGGCTACTAGACACCCATCCATGTCTCCTTTTCCTTTACGATTTGAACACGGTTTAATTGATCTATTCCTCTTTCGGATCCCGAGCATGCTGTCCTTCAGCTATGTCCCAAAACTTCTTTATAAAGTTCAGGGACTTTATCGGGGTCTACTGGCCTGGGAAGGAAATGTGTAAATTTCTGATGTCGCCTTGACTTTGTCCCATCTCGTGGTGTTCCATCCTTGTTGAGAGCTACATAGTAGCGTGCCCCCTTCTCGCTGTGTTTGTAGAGGTTGGAGGAATATGTGTTGTACCAGTTCTCCTCAAACTGCTCCCGGAACACACACTCAGCTGTCAGTTTCTCCTAAGAGGTAGCAAAGGACCAAAAATGTAACTGACTGTATGTATAAAAAAAAAAAAATAATATATATATATATATATATATATATATATATATATATATATATATATATATATATATATATATATATATATATATATATATATATATATATATAGCAGATCCTTTAATACTTTAAACACAAAAACAATTAAGTTGTGATTAGAGAAACACTATCTCTTTCTCTCTCATTCACACACACACACACACACACACACACACACACACACACACACACACACACACACACACACACACATACACACACATTAACAATGAACTAAGACATAAGACATTCACATAAATACTTACAGAGCCATAAAGTTCCCCCTTGTCATTCATTCCAAGGTAGAGGCCACTGTCCACTCCTCGGATGCTGATTAATCCAACTGCAAGGCTTATGAATTCCAAAATACCTGGAGAAGAATAAATCAATTGTTCTGAGCATGTACTCTGCAGTCTAAGCCCACAGTCTAGTCACACATTGTGCGTAAGCTGCTCTGAAATACTAGCTTGGCAAGATTACCATTGACTGCCTGTTTCCAAATTATAAAGTTGGACAAATGTTCGGTGATAGCACACTGCTGCTATAGGTGATAATTTTGCATTACTGCAAAGTATGAAGCAAACAACAAAAAGACTGCGTCTTTTCTATAAATATGTTTTGTAGCTCGAACATATATGGACATGTAGACTTAAATAAAAGCCTAAAAAAAGTACATGCAATGTATATTCTCTGGAAATGTTTTGCAGGGGTAATAGATGCACATAAAAGTCATAAAAACACTAAAACTATACGCAGTGTAGTTTTGGAGACTGGATATATGCACGTGTAGACTGTAATCTCTAACGCATATGAATAATTGTATTAAGCTAAAAATAAAGAAATAAAGAAATCTATCAGTTCCAGTCGGAATTAGTGTATTGCGTTAAAAAAAGGGGGGGGAAGCCAAAGCACAATCAACTCCCTCATACCGAAGCGACTGTGGTCTTTCCTCGTGCCCTGCACCATGCCGTCCGGTAGGATTTCCAGGTGGAAGCCGGTTCTGCAGTAAAGCTGTCTCCTCCTTAGGATGCCCTTTAAGTGCACCAGGTCGGCCGGGGTGCTGCGGTACAGCCGCTCGGCCGGAAATCGCTGGTCTCCGAGCAGCGCTAGAGTCTCGGCGAGCGGCGGCAGAAACAGGAGCGAGCCGGCAGCTCCTGCGCCCTCCGCACCCTGCAGCAGCGCGCTCATCTCCGCCATCAAGAGCCGAGACGATCACTGGAGCCGAGCGTAAAGCCACCACCACCAGCAGCAGCACCAACTAACCCCTTTCGCTACTGCAATCCATGCAACCCAAAGCACCCCGTAAAGTGAACGGTTCAGGAGTTTCCCACAGCAGGTCTATAATTTCTAAGACTCCGCCGCAGACTTTAAAATAATCCAACGATCGGGCAATTTAATTAAATTTTTATTGAGTCACTTTCATATCAATTCCATGCATTTATAGCAGAATACGTCTTGCTTCATCTGAATTACATCCATAAGGCATGAAGTAGTCTGTTTAGTCTTGAAACGTGCGGCTGATAAATTCGGCTCACCTCTAGGGCAAAACTCACAGCCCGACTTCTGGTTTAAGGTGTGTGTGTGTGTGTGTGTGTGCGTGTGTGTGTGTGGTACTGTGGGTGTGTGCGTGATCGCGGGAAGTGGTTTATGCTGTGTGAGCATAGGGCAGGTGCACAGCAGAGGCAGGAAGGCTCTGGTGGGCGGTGCTGGTATTGTAGAACCTGCCTTAGCACAGCGTTTCCTTTTCGCACTTATGTCTAGGTACATCTGTGATCTTTTTCTCTGTGTGCATATGTGTTTGTGGAAGAGGTACAGCCAACTTGCTTTTATAAAGGGAAAGACGCCTAAAAAAAATCACAGCAACTCTCAGTATTTCACAAATCCATCCATTCACAAAATAAAGATATATATATATATATATATATATATATATATATATATATATATATATATATATATATATATATATATATGCATGAAAAGCGTGTATAGCGTGAAAAGCGTGAATAATGAAAGGCATTAAAAATGACTCTCTGCCGTATTTACTCAACCCCGTGATTGGACGGGGCTAAAGCACATCTCGCGAGGAGTCGCTTCGCGCTGGCCACTGTGCCACTGGAGCGATGGCGGGGGCCGTGCGCCGGTTCAGCACGATAGTAAACACCATCAGCGTTGTTAAAAAAGGCATAACCCAAGCGTCCAAATGGAAAATCTCCATGCGACGGCTTGTGACAGGGCTGTGTGTTGCGACAGGAGGACTAGCTGCGTGTCACCATTGCCGCCTGGAAGCAGTCGACACAACGAGGAGGATCCACCTAGTCCCGGTTGTGTTTGCCAAAGAAAAGGTACGGTTCAGGAAATCTGCAATAGGGTGCATTGGATTATTACACGCAATTCTTTTTCTCCCCCCCCCCCCCCCCCCCCCCCCCCCCACCCCCCCCCCCCCCACCCCCCCCCCCCCCCCCCCCCCCCCCCCCCCCCCCCCCCCCCCCCCCCCCCCCCCCCCCCCCCCCCCCCTCGTTACAGTGCGATCAGGTAAACAAGCCGTTCCTTTGGGACTTGGCAATGACGCTCTCCACTATACACAGGTGCTGAAAACAATGGAATCGAAGGTTTGAAATTGAGATCTCTGCCCTCAAATAGGATCAAGCTACACAAGAAAAGAGACATTTCCTCAAGTAGGCAATGTAACTTTAAAAGCCTTTCGTTTAAAATGCTTACTGTGCATAACAAAAGGCATATGGTGAATGTGGTTTATAGACTATTAATTAATACAAGTTCAATCCCCCAAAAAACCTTTAAGGGTTATTGGTTGCTTCCAGGGAGGAAGAGAGGAACTATACAGAAGAGAGAGAGAGAGAGTTAGAAGAAGGAACAGTGAAAGAAAGTAGAACCATTTGGAAAGTAAAAAAAAAAAAAAAAAAAAAAAAAAACATGGGTCAGACCATTTTAAAATGACTGAAATGTTTCTTCCAAGTGTGTTATATAACCCACATAAGAATCCTTGAACCATTGTTATATGATCCACTGAAGAATTCTTGAAATGTTATATATATATATATATATATATATATGTGTGTGTGTGTGTGTGTGTGTGTGTGTGTGTGGTAGTTGAATCACATTGACATGGATGCTCTGTATTTCACATGTTTTATGAAATGTAAGTCAGAATAGAGTTTTTTTCTGTGAAGCAGCAAATATTTGGCATGGAAAAATAGACAATGCTTTTGAATTAAAAATACTTATTTTAAACAAAACGATTAAAAAAGTGAGCTCAGAGTTAGCCCTTGCCCTAGAAAACATTTCAGCAGAGCTTCGGATAAAGATTTACTGTATACCTACTAGTTTAATCCAACCTACCTACTAGATTCATCCAACTAGTTTAATGCTTAGCGAAGAGTGACAAGACAAGGCTGTGCACTAGTCATATTCATGGCACAAGTCTCTCTGACAAGTTGGTTAAGCTGAAAGTTAGCTGGTTAAATTGGTTTCTGTTAAACGAACCGTCACTGATTAGTTGGATCAGTAAACTATATAGGGTTGGCTCAGTCTGCCGTGCAATTGCCCTTACGCTGTGCTTGTTTATTTCTGTGCTCTCTTATCTCGAGGTAGGCGGGGGGGAAAGGGCACTGGACATAACCTGAATTTGTAGATAGAGAATTTAGGAATCCAGGGCTGAGGTGAAAGGACACTGAGGTTTGGCAGCAAAACTGACATTTGATGTGGGTAATAAGTAGCATAGGCGCAACTTCCCATGGTGTTTGCACAGTGCCCAGTGGACCTGGCCGTCTGCCACCTGGGAAAGACACCAATTCCAAGTCCTAGTGAGCTCAGGCTCAGTGTGGGTGAGCCATAATATAATTCCTCTCCATTAGTAAACATTTAAAGCAGATCTATTTTTTGGGTATGTTTCCTAGGGACATTGACACACATGTAGTGCAATAGAATTTGACTATAAATCTGAATTAGCATAAATTATAAGGATCCTTTTTACCTTACCTTAATCATTCATTACCTTTCAAGGAAATGTTTTAAATTGTGTATTCAAATGCGATTTAGTTCCTTTGATTTGATGGCAGTATTTTATGTGTTTTTCTTTTCCTGCAGGCCAAGATCTCTGCTGCTGATGACGGCGTGGCGATGTCAGCTCATGAGCACAGGTTCCGTCTGTTTAGTTCAGTGGAGTATGAAGGACAGCTTTACATGACACCACAGGACTTCATTGAGTCAGTTACCACGAGTGAGCCAAAGAGTAAGCAATAACCATTCACTAAGCGCCAGATAGTTTATACTCTTATACGTAGTGCTTTTTAGCATTTAGATGATATTACTTACTGACGAGAATGGCTGTGAAACCATATATGTCCTTCTGACTGAATGAAACCGAGGCATCAAGTGGATGTGTTTCCATACAAGCAAACCACCCAGTTTTTCTTTTTGCTTTGAGCTTGTCTATGACTGGTCATTATATATGAAGTCATAACACCTGCATGGAGATCGCTATCTCCTCCAGCATCTTTATATAAGGATCGGACCATGTACGAACCGTTTGCAAACACGTTTAAGCTCTAGGCTGTCTATTTGATGGCTTTTTACTTGTGGTGGAAATTCATATCAAGACAGGTGTGGTTGAATGTTTTGATCTTGATTACATTTATTTAGAAGCCCTATTATACACATGTTATTATAGACTATTGTTAGAGGCTATTATACAGTGGGATTTTGATGATATTGGAAGAAAGGTTATACCTAGGATATTTTCACTCTACTCAAGGCTCCGATTGGTTCTTTTACACTGCAGGTTGAAACACCATTGTAATATTAGAAAGCCACCGGCGTTCTGTAGTCCTATTTCTGTGGTTTAAGGGTTAACGCAGACTCTTTGGCCCGGCAGGTTTCTCGTAGGTTGCTGATGTAAGCTAGCTTGGAGATTTCCTAAGGCTTAGATATAAAAAGCCCACTGACTGTTTAAAACTGGAGGTACATGTTATCACACTTTGCGTGAATTGCTGTCGCCTAATGTGCGTCTAATGCATATCGCTGCACTATGTCATCCACACTATTGTTTTTAATGACACATGCTCAGCACAAAAAAAAGCATTATGGTATTTATGGTTTTATGCCATGGCTGTAAAGGAAGTTTGAATGTGCTTGTTTATGAAAGCCTGAGCAGATTCCCGCTAAGCATAAAAATAATGTACAAACATGGTATAATGCATGACACCTTTTTTTTCGATAATGCTTTGTGGTAATGGTTCTACTGCAATGTGATTTTAACCTGGTTTAGAAAGAAGCACTTGTAGGTGCACCTGCATATAGCGCAGGGTCAGCAACGATTTTGCAATTGCACGGAGAAACGGTCTCATGTTTGCCGTTGCAGTGCTGCTCGAGGACAAATGCATGAACTCGGTCATGCATTTTATGACCCCCATGGCTGCTTCTCGACAACAAGGCCTCACTATTTCTTTGGAACTCGTGTTTGCGGTATTATTCTGTAAGATTATTACGCTGGATTATGTGAATCTCCTGCTATAATAACCAGACTTATTTTAAGACTAAATCATTTACAAAATCATTTTCAAAATGTTTCTAAAACTTTGCTAATTGTTACTTTCTAGAAAAAAGGTTTTGGCGAGCCCTGACAAAACAGGTAGGATCAAATAACCTTTTTTTTTGCGTATGATACTGACTGTATTTCAATGGCGGATTAATTGAAAGGCTCTCGTCTCCTTAAAGGATTTAGACAAGATTCTCTCAGATACGCCTCCTGTTTGGAAAGGCTCATCCAGGCTTTTCAGGAACTTAAATGAAAAAGGTGAGAATTCACAACAAGTAAATGCTTGTACATGTACTCCTGGAGGATATTTACGTTCACATTTAGGAGGCTGAGCGAAAGTACGTAAAGATTTGGGGAGCATTTATAAGTCGAGTGAATTGATTCCTAAGTGCTTAAACAGCCCTCCTACCCGAGTCGCCATGCTGCCGTGAGCCGCAGAAAGAAAACAGTTTGTATTTGATCCTTGTGAAGTAATCTCAGTAGGGTAGTTTTATATATAAAAAAAATGGAAAAAAAGAAAAGAAAAGAAAGAAATCAGATATTTACCAGAAATATCAGCCTTTTTTTTCTAATAGAAATAAAAGCATGTGCTAGAAGCAAGCTGCAGTCTAGACTAGAAAAGGCAAAACATTTATGAGCTTCTGGTTTCTAGACTGTAGATCCTGTTGCATGAATATATGGGATTTGGTATGTGTCAATATTCAGATCATGTTTATTTGATCATACAGATACACTTACATTATATAAGCATATCTCTCTGTGATCATTGCTGAAGTTTTCCCTCGTATGGCACTGAATGTGTGTGTGTGTGTGTGTGTGTGTGTATTACTTTCATAGCCATTGCTTCCTCAGCCACGTTTACCGTTCGTAATATTAGGACAATATATAATAATAATAGAGGCGATAAATATGTTCTGAACCTCTTATTAACAAAGAACGCCAAGCAATGATCACACTGAATTCCCTGAATTATGCCTACTAACTACGCATTTACAACAGGCATGAACTCCTGACTATATTACCCTATATAACCTAAACGTATCAGTTCATATGGAAAGCAACCAAAACCGGAACATAATTCTTAAAGGAGCCACGTACCGTAATTAAGAGTTAAAACGTCCACTAAAAAAATGAACATTGAAATGAATTGATATTAACAGAATAATTTCCCGCTTGAAATACATATGAGAAGATTAATAATTATATTAAATGGAGAGATTTTCAGCGAAATTGTTGAATTAAAAATTACAATAGTTACACATGAAAAGCATTAATTTATGGTACATTTAGAACATAAATATGTGATTTTATATATATATATAAATATATATATTTATTTATGTATATATATATTTATTTATGTATATATATACAGACGTGGACAAAATTGTTGGTACCCTTTGGTCAATGAAAGAAAAAGTCACAATGGTCACAGAAATAACTTTAATCTGACAAAAGTAATAATAAATAAAAATTCTATAAATGTTAACCAATGAAAGTCAGACATTGTTTTTCAACCATGCTTCAACAGAATTATGTAAAAAAATAAACTCATGAAACTGAAAAAGGCATGGACAAAAATGATGGTACCCCTAGAAAACACAGAAAATAATGTGACCAAAGGGACATGTTAATTGAAGGTGTGTCCACTAATTAGCATCACAGGTGTCTACAACCTTGTAATCAGCCATTGGGCCTATATATATGGCTCCAGGTAATCACTGTGTTGTTTGGTGATATGGTGTGTACCACACTCGACATGGACCAGAGGAAGCAAAGGAAAGAGCTGTCTCAAGAGATCAGAAAGAAAATTATAGACAAGCATGTTAAAGGTAAAGGCTATAAGACCATCTCCAAGCAACTAGATGTTCCTGTGAGTACAGTTGCACATATTATTCAGAAGTTTAAGATCCATGGGACTGTAGCCAACCTCCCTGGACGTGGCCGCAGGAGGAAAATTGATGACAAATCTAAGAGACGGATAATCCGAATGGTAACAAAAGAGCCTAGAAAGACTTCTAAAGAGATTCAAGGTGAACTTCATGCTCAAGGAACATCAGTGTCAGATCGCACCATCCGTCGTTGTTTGAGCCAAAGTGGACTACATGGGAGACGACCAAGGAGGACACCATTGTTGAAAACGAATCATAAAAAAGCAAGACTGGAATATGCCAAACTACATGTTGACAAGCCACAAAGCTTCTGGGAGAATGTCCTGTGGACAGATGAGACAAAAATCGAAGTTTTTGCCAAGGCACATCAGCTGTATGTTCACAGACGAAAAAATGAAGCATATCAAGAAAAGAACACTGTCCCTACTGTGAAACATGGAGGAGGCTCTGTTATGTTCTGGGGCTGCTTTGCTGCGTCTGGCACAGGGTGTCTTGAATCTGTGCAGGGTACAATGAAATCTCAAGACTATCAAGGAATTCTAGAGAGAAATGTACTAGCCAGTGTCAGAAAGCTTGGTCTCAGTCGCATGTCATGGGTCTTGCAACAGGACAATGACCCAAAACACACAGCTAAAAACACCCAAGAATGGCTAAGAGGAAAAAATTGGACTATTCTAAAGTGGCCGTCTATGAGCCCTGACCTCAATCCTATTGAGCATCTTTGGAAGGAGCTGAAACATGCAGTCTGGAAAAGGCACCCTTCAAACCGGACACAACTGGAGCAGTTTGCTCATGAGGAGTGGGCCAAAATACCTGCTGAGAGGTGCAGATGTCTCATTGACAGTTACAGGAAGCGTTTGATTGCAGTGATTGCCTCAAAAGGTTGCGCAACAAAATATTAAGTTAGGGGTACCATCATTTTTGTCCATGCCTGTTTCATGAGTTTATTTTTTTACATAATTCTGTTGAAGCATGGTTGAAAAACAATGTCTGACTTTCATTGGTTAACATTTATAGAATTTTTATTTATTATTACTTTTGTCAGATTAAAGTTATTTCTGTGACCATTGTGACTTTTTCTTTCATTGACCAAAGGGTACCAACAATTTTGTCCACGTCTGTATCCTCAAGTTTAAAAAAATTTTAAAAAGACAATGACTTGATCTATAAACAAAGCTTGTGTCAGGAGACACGGAGGGCTGTTTGAACTTTTCAGTGTTGCAGTGTTGAGACTTGTTCCCGTGACAGCTCCCCATCACCGGCGATAGTATGAATTCTAAGAATGGCATTGGATTACATTTCTCACACTGACACTTTGTGTGAATCATTTCGGAGAATGTTTGTATTTCTGACAACATCTGCTCAAGCATATGGGCTCAGTTTCTTTCTGCAAGACTGAAGCTGACTCTTGTCTGGATGTCTGCAAAACTGTTGTAACCTTCATACACAGAACAGGCCCGAACCTATTTAGTTACTTTAATGACTCTTCATTCTTCTCGTTGTGGCTGTTTCAAAATATAAAAGTAGATGATCCGAGGAGTTTACAATGATACAATAATGATTTAAAATGAACGAAAAATGTTCACTTTTTTTCCTCTGTTTGATAACGAATGAGTTTGAGACATTTTATCCCTATCAGGGCTGTAAAACCTGTAGTTATAGGTATATAGTCCATCACAGTTATGTTTTTGAGTGCGGTAATTATAATAAGAAAAGCACATATACCCAAATCTGTTTAAACCACAAGGTTATGGCATGTCAGTGGTGTACAAACACTACAAACACAACATTTATCCATATGTGAAACACACTCCATATATGTTTTGTGAAAAACAACTACCGGGACAGTTTCCTTTTTGCACTTTATGACCATTTTGTTTGCTATAACTTAAAAAGCATTTAAAGAGAACCATCCTTTCATGTGTATTACACCCAGATTAAGTGCTGTAGCATCCACAGCTGCTCTGTGAAGTATACGGACATCCTTTCCCACAAGTCTCAAAAAGCCGTCACCATCAGCTATCTGTGCTCGTGTCACTATCTCTGCCTGCAAACAAAAGCTTGGGAATGCTTTCAACGGACACAACAATTTTCCTTAAGTCGCTCCCTGACTGAATCCTGACAGTCGCTCTACCTTTTCTCGCTTTTCTGCACAACAAAAGGACTCGCGGGCCTGAAAGAAGAACGCACTCCCCACATCAAGCGGCCCCAATCAGCAACAGATCACTTGAGAATGTTTTACACCTAGGAAAACAAACAGAGGACGGCTCAGGAGCCAGGCATTTGGCCCCTTTGTTTGGGTTTGTGAGCAGCCTTGATTACTTGAGTTGAACTGTCTCTATTTGTGTGGAAAAACACACCAATTAGGAGTTAAGAAGGGAATCCCCTTAGATGTTTATCAATGGCTAAAGAGAGATGTTGTGGTTGAAATGACATGCGATTTGAAGCTTGATTTCAATGGTTGGTTTAACCAAAAAAAAAAAAAAAATTATTCATGTTTTTTTATACATTGCTTTTCAGGCATCATCTCATATACAGAGTATCTGTTTCTTCTTTGCATTTTGACAAGTGAGTATACAATGAATGGCATTCCAATGGTGCTTTTTAAATGGTGAAATGTTTTGATCTTCTGTCTTTTGCATCAGTTTCAGAATTGTGTGTGTTTGTGTGTGCGTGCGTGCGTGCGTGTGTGCGTGCGCGCCTAATTTTCTAGAGCCTCAGGCAGGATTTAAGATAGCTTTCAACATGTTTGATGCAGATGGCAATGAAATGGTGGACAAAAGGGAGTTTATGGTGGTATGTTTTTCCTTTGGTTTATACTAATCTAACTAATTCGCCGTGTGTGTAAGCTGATGTCAAATGAAACACTTTTCTCCCTTAGCTAGAGGAAATATTTCGTAAGAAAAACGACAAAAAGGATAGAGGTGGAGAGAGCGATAGCGCCTCACAGTTGGTAAGAGGAACGCATTCTGGCTTTCAGTTGAAGGGCAAAATCGCAGCCATTCGTTTTGATGGCTTTAAACGTTAACCCGGTTTAATCTAGTAGTTGCAAAAAGACATATCGAACAAAATACAAATGCAAAGTAATGCTGCAAACTGTATTTTCATTTTCTGTCCTCTCCAAGAATGTAGAACTCTATGGATATCAAGGTTCTGCCAACCGTGCGGTATGTATCAGTATAAATGAGAAAAAAAGCTCATGCCTGTTTATTTGCCTGCTTATTGAAGTGTATTGTGCATGATAGAGTATATATATATATATATATATATATATATATATATATATATATATATATATATATATATATATATATATGGGCACGGTCGTTTAGTGGTTAGCACGTTTGCCTCACCCCCTCACACCTCCAGGATCCGGGTTCGATTCCCGTCTCGGCCATGTGTGTGTGTGGAGTTTGCATGTTCTCCTCCGTGCCTCAGGGGGTTTTTTCTCCGGGTTCTCCGGTTTCCTCCCCCGGTGCCCAAAAACATGCACGGTAGGTTGATTGGCACCTTGGAAAATTGTCCCAAGTGTATGAATGTGTGTGTGTGTGTGTGTGTGCCTTGCGATGGGTTGGCATTCCATCCAGGGTGTATCCTGCCTTAATGCCCATAGACGCCTGAGATAGACACAGTCTCCCTGTGACCTGAGGGAAGATCGGATAAAGCGCTAGAAGATGAATGAATGAATGAATATATATATATATATATATATATATATATATATATATATATATATATATATATATAGTTGAATTATACTTTTCAAACAAACCTCGGCCTGCTTCACCATTATGGAGCTCTTTTCTGACAGGCACAGAGGAATGGCCTTCTTCTTCTTTTTTTTTTAACCACACATTTTGTCACATTTAAGTAAAGTCAGATGAAATGACCCTTACACACTGCTCAGCCTCAGAAAAGCAGGACAATGTGTCCTAATGGATCTCGCACCGAATGCAATCCGAAACATGTTTCAATTGTCTGCGACAGCGGCAAAAAGGAGACCGGATGATTTATGTTACTTGTCTACTGTCACGGTGGCGCGTCGCTGAGGGCTTGGCGACTCTTGTCTACTTGACCCGGTCTAGTGTGATGTCGCTCCGAGCGCTCAGTTGCTCAAAAGAGGCGTGATTGCCCAGATCTCGGCTTAAAAAGCCCTCAGCCAAAAGACAGACCATTCCCTCCCCGGACCCCCATGTTTTATTTTTACAGTTACTTGAAAAGTGGTATTCAAGCTCAGGTTACCTTTTTGTACAAGCCTGACGATGAAGAGCCGTGTGACAGTCATGGCTAACACTGAAGTGGGAGCCAGGCTCAGCAAAGATTAGTTAAAAAATTATATATATATATATATATATATATATATATATATATATATATATATATATATATATATATATATATATAATTTTTTTTTCCCTGCACGTGTGCCTAGGGTCTAGGGAAATGAATGGTTCTTAATTGCAATCAGTTAGGTCTATAATGTAAAGCAGAGCAACCTATATATTGACAGCATGTTGCCTTGCATGTGAAAAGCATGGAGTCTTGTTCATGTGCAGGAACTGAGAAATCCTATAATCTAAATAAAAGCCTACAAGGAAAAATACAGTAAAATGTAAAAAAGAATGGTGCGTTCGAGGCGACAGATTAAATGTCGAAGAATTGAAGTTCGGGGATGTGGTTGTCACGAGCACTAGGGTAAATAACTGTTTAGAGACAGTCTTTTGGATTGTACTGATGGTGTGAATAATAAAAAAAAGGAAGAAAAATAAACTAAAATTCCTAGATGATTTACATAACATTACTAACATAATATAATACGGTATTATGTTGTCAGAATGTAATCAGCACTGTTATGTAAGTGTTACTGAAAGCTTTAAAAAGAACTTTATAATGTTTATTTCGCATAAGAAAATCAAAACAAAACAATTATGTTATCTTCATTTTAATACTTCATGGCCAATCAAATTCATAACAGCTGCCTAACTCCTTATCGACTGTATCTACTGTGTGTATTTGGGCATGTGCATGACGTGCGTGGTGATTATACGGAAAATGAATTCATGTGTAAACGCCTGTTGTGTTTATGTGCATTGTTTTCGCTCATTTTAAATGCGCTAACTGTTGTACTTCTGATATGCAGGTTCTTAAAAAAGAACAGCAAGATTTTGTACCTAGAAGCTTCTGGGATGTGCTGAAGCATGGTGCAAAAATAGTTCTCTTTTCAGATCTGGTGGAGGTACAAACATCCTCTGTCTCCTCACTCTGATTTAATTTGATTGTACATGCGGTCTGCAATAAAACTATGGCAAAAAAAATAAATAATAAAAATTCGGGGTTTTCTTGGCATAAACACTTTATACATCTATTTCCTAATGTGATTTAAAGCACATTTGCTATTTTAGTGATTAGAAAGCACAGTGTGCATGAAGTTTTTTTTCTTCGTCTAATATTTCGCAGCATTGCGACGTAGGACAAAGTAAACGTTGCTAAAGTGAAAACCTCGTTAAATCGCAACAACAGATCCACCTTATAAATGAAAGAACGCTGATATGACACATGCTGTTTGTTTGTTTGAATGCTTTTTTTTTGCATGAGACTCTGTCTGGCATGTGACAACCTGCAATTTATTAATATTTTAATGAATATTTATTTCGATTTATTTACAACAAATAACTAAAACAAGAAAGCGCACAAGAAAAAAAACACAAAAAACAAGCAAGGATGTGAGGCTTCGTATAAATAAGCGACGCACACACCTGTGTTTAAGAGTTTTGCGGTGTTGCTGTGGAAAGCTGCGCGTTCCGTGGATATGTTGTTTTGACAAACGTACCGCATGTAATGGCTTTTATTGTGATTGCCTTCTCAGTCAGAGGTTGATGAGGAATTCCTTTGACTTGTGCCTTCGCAGCAGGTACAAGAGAACATTGCTGACACAACTCTGCTGGTGCATTTCTTTGGGAAAAAAGGGAAAACTGAACTGAACTTTGAGGACTTTTACAGGTAAAAGATGATATTATTATTATTATTATGATTATTATAATGATTATTATTAGGGGCACGGTGGTTTAGTGGTTAGCATGTTCGCCTCACACCGCCAGGGTCCGGGTTCGATTCCTGTCTCGGCCATGTGTGTGTGGAGTTTGCATGTTCTCCCCGTGCCTCGGGGTTTTTTTTCTCCGGGTTCTCCGGTTTCCTCCCCGGTCCAAAAACATGCACGGTAGGTTGATTGGCACCGTGGAAAATTGTCCCTAGTGTGTGAATGTGTGTGTGAATGTGAGTGTGTGTGTCCTGTGATGGGTTGGCATTCCATCCAGGGTGTATCCTGCCTTAATGCCCATAGATGCCTGAGATAGGCACAGACTCCCCGTGACCCGAGGGAAGATCTATAGCGGTAGAAGATGAATGAATGAATGAATGAATTATTATTATTATCATTATTATTATTGTTATTTTCAGGTCAGACTTTGTATTGCATCATTGTTTTCATTTTTCCATCCAAAAAGCCCTGGGGGAGGAATTGGGAATGTTGTGGTGGGAAATCACACACACCACTCAAGGTCTCTATAAAGTTTTCGGAAAGCTAGGCGAGCCTGGTATTACCCTGGTATTAGTGACGTCTGTGACGGATGTCATCATTCACCTTGCAGTTCTTCTTCTGGCCGATGTTGCACAGGTTGTGGCGCGCCTGCTTCATAATTGTGTCTACAAATGTTGACGTTCATATTGATGTTTGCCCCGGTGTAGGGTAATTTGTGGGGTACCGTCGAATTTATCCCTGTGCAACACAAAAAGCAATCCTTTGGTCTTCACATCATTGCTAGCAAGGCGCTGTTTTTTTAATCCTATGCTAATTCCTAAAACCACCAACAACATCTCAGTGGCTCATTAAAAAATAGAGTTAAATAGAGGTAAAATTATAAGTAACGGTGGAAAATTTTACCAGTGGATGGCGACCATTTCTTGTGTACTTTACCTCTTTGCAGTGTTTACGTCCGGCCCTTTGGCTTTTTATTTATTTTTGTTCATTTCTTTGTTTTCTTTGGTTGTGTGCATTTTTTTTTGGTTAAATATAGGAAAGGTTGCCATTCTCAAGATTTGCCATGTTTTGTTTTGATGGAGGATTTGCATAATACTGTATGGCTGAGGCTTTCATATCTGCATCCTGTATCTTGTAAACGGAACGGACTGCACTCTTAAATAATGTCAAATAAAAAAAAAACTATATGTACTAGCGAGGAATAAAAACGCACGAACCGTATCGGCGAGAACGTATATTCGTTTTGAAACGTTTGCTTAGGGGTTTCACTCCTTCACTGGTGGCACGTCCTGTTAGCACTGCGTCTAACGTCTCCTTCTCCTGACAGATTCATGGACAACCTGCAGACAGAAGTACTTGAGATCGAGTTCCTTTCCTATTCTAAAGGCATGACCACCATCAGTGAGGAAGACTTTGCTCGGATCCTTCTGCGATACACTACTGTGGACAACATCAGCAACTACCTACACAATGTACATCGGAGCGTTCCGGATGAGAAGGTAAAGGACTTTGCTGTACCAACCCAATGTTGCTTACCGGAACAGAGTGACTTTTGGACCGCGAATCTTTTTTTTTTTTTTTTTAAAGAAATGCGATTAAAGTACAGCTACATTCTTCATTCATTTCTATCACACTATTTTCAATATATTAACAATTAATAACCAAACTACATACATGTACACTACTACAACTGATAATTATTAGTGGCGTATGGAACAAGCATCACTCTTATTGTTTCTCATACTTATTATTATTACTATTTTTATTGTTATTATTATTACATCATTTTCTAGGCAAAATAAACCTTTTTTTTTATCTGACAAGCTATGGTATACTTGCCCTTTTAACTTTTTTGAACAAATATTCCCTATTGTTTATTTGTAATTGCATATTGATGAGGCTTATTGGAACGAGATTATTATTTATTTATTTATTTTGTAGAGCTTTTCCATCAGGAGGAACTGCTTCATGGCTTTTCACAACCGAGCTCTAATTACTTGTCATAAAAAAAAGAGTTAAATGCTCTTGACACGCTCTGATGCATAAAAAAAACGTTTTTTTTCCCCTTACGAGGTAGCTGTTGGTAGATGTCCATTGACGACTAAGTGCGTCTTATCACCACGTTAAGTGATATTTTATGCACTTGCGCTTAGAGCAACAGGCACGCTTTACGTATTACTCGTTAGTTCATTTGTAACACGGACGTGAAGAATGTCGCTGCGGGAAAAGAAAAGAACATGGTCCAGTGACTAAGAATGGATGAGTGGAGTTCAATAGAGAGGTAGGTTAGTAATCCACTAGTCCTGAGTTGTTTTTGGATAGAGTCCCTTTGTTTTTGTTTATGTGAGAATCCGGTTAATCTTCTTTGGAGGGAAAAAAAAGAAAAACTACAGCCTGCTTGACCTTAAAACCCGAGTGCTGACAGCTCGAGTCACGGGCCTGGAACAGGACCTGGGTGGGTATACTTTGACTGTTTGACTAAGTTATTTCCTGCCTTTGGATCTGTTATCTGTTTGACAGCTTCAAGGTCCCTTAGATACTTAAGGTTTCCCTCTGATTGAGAGAGAGTTAAGGCTGGCATAGATAGTGTGTTGTTCAGAGCTCTGCGTTTGTTATCGGAAACATTATTCTCAGGGTTGAGACATCCTTTGGAGAGTCATTATTTTTATGAGTTTTCTCCCAGAGACAGCACCTTTGATATAATGGACTTTTTTTTCTTCTTTTTTTTTTTTCTTGCTGAATTGAATTATTGAATTCTTAACAGGGCTTTTTTGAGGAGCAAAATTCTTTAGTCGTGAAATCCTATAGATATATCCTGCACTTGTCTACAGTGATAAACCGTGTGTAATAACATATTCTTGTCGCTTGTAGGGAATCACTTTTGAGGAGTTCAGGTCATTCTTTCAGTTCCTCAATAACTTAGAAGACTTTGCCATTGCCATGCAAATGTATAACTACGCCAGTCGGCCGATCGGCCAAGGTAAACGCTATTTACAAACGATTCAGAATGAAATGCGTGACTTGTATTTGAGCAGACGCTGAGAAGATATGTGTATCATGTCGTTTGTGGCGCAGATGAGTTTGCCCGTGCAGTCTACGTAGCCACGGGCTTAAAACTCTCCCAGCACCTTGTGAACATCGTCTTCAAGATTTTTGACGTGGACCACGACGAGCAACTCAGCTACAAGGAGTTCACTGGCATCATGAAGGACCGCCTGCATCGAGGCTCCTGGGTAAATGGGACATGGGGGTCAGCGGCGCTCCACAGCTGGGGCTGTTTAAACACCGTTTATCTTCTTTTTACAGCAGCCCGGGTGACAGCAGGGTTATAAAAGCCCAATCAATCTGCGGGGAAAAAAACGTCCTAAGGCATGAAATCAGACATGAAATAGATTCGACACAACAGTAACCTGCTGTACAGACTGTGAAAGCAGAGAGTTAATAAGTTATTATTTACAGGCTCGTTTGATACCCGTCTCAGGCACCGGCTAATATAAAGAGATTCTCCTGTCAGTATTCACACCATTCCTTCAATAAGCTGTTATACGTTTGTGTAAATCGTACGCCGCACACTTCTATTCGTATAAGTTACGCAGACGTTTGTCAAAAAAAAAAAGCCCATCAAAGGCAGTTTGGGATTCCAACTCACAAACTACTGATTAGCTGCACAAAGGCTTAGCCGCTAAGCCACCACTGGGCTCTATTCCCAGGAGAGATAACAGAGAGTCACTAAGCCTTGACCAACACACCTTGAGTATTTAGATTGGATTTTATCCTATTATCTTCATATATTTTTGAACTACAGATATTTCACGAACGCCATTATATTTGTACTAGCCCGTTAATAGGTCAAATATAAGGTGATGTTTATATATTTGTCGTTACTGTTGGGTAATCTTTATAAAAGCTCATTTGTTTTAGAGCTTTTCTCGCCAGGGAAATTGCACTCATTGCACTTCACAAGGGAACGTAAATCACACAGCAGAAATCAATACGAGTGGGCAGAAGCGATCCGGACGGGGGCAGAAAGTGTGATCCAAAACACGATACGGTTTTACTTTAGCAAACCCATCCGACTATAATAACATGCATGAAAACCCCATCTATCCATGCATTAAAATAAAATCCATAAATCCCCATCGATGCATAACAAATAATGAATAGCTCTTCAAAGAGACTTTTTTTAATATGTTCTTCACAGTACATTTTATTTTATAAGATTTAAGCAAGGCCACGAGGACTGAGAACAGGGAATTGGATTGAAATGATTTTTTAAATAGACAAACCCTGTTTTTTTTTTACGCTTTTTTTTGTTTATGTGAGGTATTTTAGGGACGCACTGCAAAAGTCTGAGTGTGTCAAATCAAGTACTTTCGTCTCTTTTGTCTTTAGGCGCAATAAACATCTCTATATAGCGCGGATGATCATTTGACTATACGTCTTCTGCCATCTAGTGGTTAAAATGAAAATATCCTTTTTGTGTACATATGGCAATATTGCTCTCTCTCTCTCTTTCGCTCTCTCTCTCTCTCTCTCTCTCTCTCTCTCTCTCGCTCCACTCATCCCATCTCAAACTCTCTCTCTCTCTCTCTCTCTCTCTCTCTTTCTCTTTATTTATAAATAGATAAATTGTCTACCTATCTATCTCTCTCTCTCCCTCTCTCTCTCTCTCTCTATATATATATATATATATATAGAGAGAGAGAGAGAGAGAGAGAGAGAGAGAGCGCATGTTTTATAGTTTTGTTTGATTTCTTTTTATTTTGATTCAAATGAGACTAATTCTACTTTATCTAACCCTTTTCTTCTTCACTATCAGGGATATCGCGGAGAGGAGAGATTCACTTCCTTTAAGGCCTGTATGAAGAAAGAGCTGTCTGCAAAATAGATACGAAAAGAAAAAAAAAAGAAAAGCCTTATTCGTACCTTTGTTATTATAGCCATATTTGTTGTTTGTAGATATTCTCAGTGAAATTAGTGAAAATTTCTTATTTACAAGGTAGATTCAGCAAAAGCACAGCAGGAAAGCACAATGTGTTTTGCCACTACTTTGCCTAAGAATCATGTTACTCTGTAATATTCATGTGCTGGTCAGTGAACAGATACTAGACACCAGAGACAGAATTTGGGTCAGTGAGACGTGTCTTAACATGGGTTTATGTTAAATCTACGATTGAAGAAAGGAACGACGTCATACCTTTAAAATATTTAAATGATATTTAGGATGATAGATGTTATTTTAGGAATTCTGTAATTGACATTTTACTCTAGCTAGTTACCATTAGACTATAAATTATGCTGTAGCTTGTAAACGATTTGTATTATTAATGGATTAACCCTTTAACAGGCGATCAGTGAAATGCTTATGCACACAATGAGTTTTAATTTTACTAATTAAACCTGCTGTAATTATATCAGTGAAATATTCAAACATCAAGTATCTGAATTTATTATGTCAGACACAGCGAGGTGGATGGGTGGATGGATGGAAGAACAGATAGATAGATACTTTATTCATCCCTGAGGAATATATATATATATATATATATATATATATATATATATATATATATATATGTGTGGGGGGGGGGGGGGGGGGGGGGGGGGGGTGTGTTGTTGTGTGTGTACAGGGTATGAAGGTAATAGAAACTATAAAATAATAAATGTGCATATAATGTAAGAGTGAAATTTAAGAGTTTGTGCAAATTGACTCAGTGATATTTGAAAATAGGACCTCTACATATTATAATAATAATAATAATGATAAAAATGTCGAACTGCATGAGCGAGATGCCTGTTAACGGGTTAAATATTTATATTAGTGAAACTAGTGAAGATTACACTCGGAGTACCTCTAATATGATAAGCCATTAAATAAGATTAAGCCAGTACCTCCAGTATTATCTGCCTAACACCTTTCCAGTGACACATTTGCAGAGCTCTTTAACATAAATAGAGAGGGAAATGTAATAGTCGAATTTTACAGCCATTAAAACATTTTGAAATATTTTATAAACACAGAATTTTATAACCTTGGTTTTGCTCTTGAGGCCTTACACAGAAATGCAATATGCTTTTATTAAACAACCAAGGCAAATTCATAGTGAGTTTACGACGATATTTTTCTACGTGGCCTTCTATAATATTTCCGGACCTGTTATATTTATATTCCATTTATTTTCTAAGACCAACATGAAAGATAGTTTTTTTTTTAAGTATTCATTTGAAATCGTTAAAGGAGCTCTACAATTGTTAAAATTCAGATGAACGTAATATAAACGAGTTCAATAATCAACATGTGTCTTGTATAACAGCCTATACAAGATCATCTTGATATATATGATCATATATATATATATATATATATATATATATATATATATATATATATACATATTCGTGATAATGATAATCATTGTGTAAAAAGAATTTGGGTTTTATAAGGCATTTTTGATTAAAACGCCATTTTGTTTCAGTTTACAACCATTTATAAAATCAGGATTTTTATTGTTACAAAAATAAAAGATCAGGACAATGCCATACTCCGTATAGAGGTGATTAGACATTTTTAAAAGCCAAAACCAGCACTGATATCTGTGTATAAGTCTCAATCTGTCATTAGTAAAAAAATACAAATAACATAGGCTACTCTGAGAGCATAAACTGTGTATAGTCATGTGTAAACCTTAGGCTGAATAACTTACCCTATTTAGTCAGCATTTATTTTATTGTGGTTGCTATATTATTGGTGGTAAGATATGCTAGATTTGACCTCCTTGTATTTGACTCATTTTAATGTAGGGTACAGCACAGCACCACAAGGATGCAACTAACGTGTAATACAGAAATAAATAGTTGTTTCGAATGACATTTTCCAGTTCTTAATGCTTTATGTATCGGCTATGATTTAATGTGATTTCTGCTTGAAGTCGACATGTTTACTATAGAAAGTTCACATGAATCCTTTTAATAAAGACTGAGAATCAATTGTGATGGTGGTAGTCCTGCAGATTCCTTTTAGGCTGGATTTGTTTTTCTTTTGGTGAAATATTGCGTATATACAGGCCACGTGTATGCATTTTAGAGGATTAAAAATAAGTCTGCTTTTTATTACATATTCTGTTCACTAGCAGGGGCACGGTGGTTTAGTGGTTAGCACGTTCGCCTCACACTTCCAGGATATGGGTTGGATTCCCGTCTCGGCCATGTGTGTGTGTAGTTTGCATGTTCTCCCCGTGCCTCAGGGGTTTTTTCTCTGGGTTCTCCAGTTTCCTCCCGGTCCAAAAACATGCACGGTAGGTTGATTGGTTAGGTTGATTAGGTTGAGTGTGTGTATGCCCTGTGATGGGTTGTGTCCTGCCTTAATGCCTATAGACGCCCGAGATAGGCACAGGCTCCACGTGAGCCGAGGGAAGATCGGATGAAGCGGTAGAATATGAATGAATGAATGTTCACTAGCAGAGCTTCAATAAAATGTGTCAGGCTGTATAGTATTTTGGATGCACGAGCAGTTTTATTAAGAAAAACAAAGCAAACTCAGGATCATGAGCAAACAGAATACACAAGTCCAGGGCAAAATCAAAAGTTACTTTATAAAAAGTATATCATGCAAAACTTGTGCTTTTTATTAATCACTGAAGGAAAAAAAAGAGATAAAGTCCCTTTGACATAAAACATAGTGTGTAATGTAGTTTTACTAGGGTTTTTTTTTTCAGTTTTGAGGAGCAGTTGATCGCATGACAAAGATTGCATGAACATACTGCACATGTTGAATTTTACATTAAACATTTTCCATTGTGTACAACAAGAAATATTTATGAGAATTTATTTTTATCTAGCTTTTTCCTAAACAGGAACAAGCAACAAGAGGAGTGATTTTCTTTAATAACAGTTCATTTCCTGATTAGTGATTTGCTATTAAGACCAATTAAAGCTTAATATATTTTTCCAGTTTGGGCTTCAGCATATAGTACGAATAATAACCTTCATGTTCTCTCACAATTTCACCCAAGCTTTTCCAACATCGTTATAGCAGCTCTACAACTTTCAAACTTCAGATGAGCGTAATATAAACTAGCTTAATTAAAGGACATGTGTCTTATAAAAATGTCTTATAATAGCCATATATATATATATATATATATATATAGATATATATATATCATATATATATATATATATATATATATATATATATATATATATATATATATATATTCGTTCGTATATGATAATCATTGTGTAAAAAAGAATTTGGGTTTTATAAGGCTATTTTATTAAAACGGAATTTTGTTTCAGTTTATATATATATATATATATATATATATATATATATATATATATATATATATATATATATACTCATTCATTCATTCATCTTCTACCGCTATATCCGATCTTCCCTCGGGTCACGGGGGAGTCTGTGCCTATCTCAGGCGTCTATGGGCATTAAGGCAGGATACATCCTGGATGTAATGCCAACCCATCGCAGGGCACACACACACATTCATACACACATTCACACACAAGGGACAATTTTTCCAAGGTGCCAATCAACCTACCTTTGCATGTTTTTGGACCAGGGGGAAACTGGAGAACCCGGAGAAAAAAAAACCCCCTGAGGCATGGGGAGAACATGCAAACTCCATATATATATGTGTGTGTGTGTGTGTGTGTGTGTGTGTGTGTGTGTGTGTGTGTGTGTGTGGAAATATGTTACGCTTGGAAATGGAAATGCCATTTAATGAGTCTACAGCTGTTCTGTGTAACTCTTTGGATGTAACTTCAGGAGCATTGGTCTCTTTACTTCCTAACAACTGCTAAGCCACATAATCTTCTCTACACACTCACCACATTGCTGACATACTTCGAGTGAGCCTCTCTGAACATCTCAGATCAGCTTACTCAACAGCATAGAAATAAGAAAATCCTAAATACCTCTCAGGTAGATTTTTCACAAGAAACTTTTGTCTCTCTGTTCGAGTTTTCTAGTTCTAGTTCATTTAAATGTCGTTCAAATGAGGCAATACTTAAAAGATCATAATTATTCAGTATTATTTTCAAAGATTAGCTCATAGTTTGGTGTATATTATATTTAAAACGTCTCTTACAAAATATTATTATTATATTAAAAGTACACTGGACAGTTTCATTAAAGGTTGCTCATTCTTTTTTTTATGTCTCTATAGTTTTGATATAATGTCTTGTGTACAATTCAGTTCCATAGTTAATTACGATTAATTTACATTTACATTTACATAATTGGTAAACTGTCAATAGTTTCAGGGTTCTGGTTCAGGTTTATAATCCTGAAATTGGTTTGAATGGATTTGATCATGTTCTCCATGTGTCCTCCAATGGGGTTCCAGGAGATTCTCTGGTGATCCCATACCTCCAAAACCAGTAGGTTGATTGGCTGTTCTAAATTAGCCCGAGTTGTAAATGATTGTGAGACAGTATGAGTACATGCATACCTTTTTATAGTTTTTGTTTTCATGACAGAAATAAAATTGGATCCTGATCAGAACAGTAGTTTATGTGTTTTACAGCAAGAGCACTTGCTCTAATGTTTCCCTGGTGAATAGTACATTATGTGTGCCACAGACTGGCAGTATATTTTGCATTGAAGCAGATCCTCCACAGTGTCTAGAAACGACTCTAAAAAGGGGTACAATAATTTCCTGTGGTTATTAATTTGACAATCAACTCTCCCATATTAAGCTTATATGATCAGGTGTGATTGGGAGACTCTAATCTACCAGATGTACAAATGAGTCCTACAAAATAAGCCCTGGGTTTGCTCTCAACGTTTATATGGATAATGATTATTGGAAATTACAGTGGTAACCTTTTAGCAATCCTCAAAACCTCCTGCTGCTTTTCATTCATTCATTCATTCATTTTCTACCGCTTTATCCGATCTTCCCTCGGGTCATGGGGAGCCTGTGCCTATCTCAGGCGTCTATGGGCATTAAGGCAGGATACACCCTGGATGGAATGCCAACCCATCACAGGGCACACACACACTCACACACACATTCATACACTAGGGACAATTTTCCAAGGTGCCAATCAACCTACCGTGCATGTTTTTGGACCGGGGGGAAACCGGAGAACCCGGAGAAAAACCCCCTGAGGCACGGGGAGAACATGCAAACTCCACACACACATGACCGAGACGGGAATCGAACCCGGATCCTGGCGGTGTGAGGCGAACGTGCTAACCACTACGCCACCGTGCCCCTTCCTGCTGCTTTGTCTCAAGGTTTTTGTTTTTGTTTTTTTTGTTTTCAAAGTGAATTGTTAACCTGGGGGCACGGTGTCTTAGTGGTTAGCACGTTCGCCAAACACCCCCAGGGTTCGATTCCCGTCTCGGCCATGTGTGTGTGGAGTTTGCATTTTCTCCCCGTGCCTCAGGGGTTTTTTCTCCAGGTTCTCCGGTTTCCTCCCGGTCCAAAAACATACACAGTAGGTTCATTGGCACCTTGCAAAATTGTGTCTAGTGTATGAATGTGTGTGTGTGTGTGTGTGTGTGCCCAGCCCTGGGTTGGCATTCCATCCAGGGTGTATCCTGCCTTAATGCCTATAGACGCCTGAGATAGGCACAGGCTCACCGTGACCCGAGGAAAAATCAGATATAGCAGTAGAAGGATGAATGAATGAATGAATGAATGAATGAATTGTTATCCTGAGAGATGCCACGAAATATCTAGATGCAGTTTTTAGAAACCTGTTGAGGATGCTTAGTGGTCCCTCTGGGTTTCCTGGAACTATGAGCATTCCAGAAGTGGGTCATCAGCCTGCAGTTGAACCCCCAAACACTATAGACTAAAATGTGTCCTGGTTTCAGGAAAAACGAGTCCAAAAATTGACTCGCTGATGGTGCAGAGCACTCAAAAACACACAGATTAGGATTATTACACTAACGGAGACACACAATCATCACAAATGCCTCAAATGTAACATCACAAATGTAACAGGCTGGGAGTCGTTGTTGTGTTGCCAAAGCAAACAACCCCAAGCATACGATCAGAACACATTAATCAGATTGAGGCGAAGGCAAAATCATTTACTATAATATTTTCTGCTAATATTCTCTTCATTTGTGGCAATTATTCACTTTTAAAACGATTTAAAAATACACAATATAGAAATATGTACTATAGTCCTGGGTAGAGAAAATGAACCAAGACCATTAACGCATAATCCGAACGGTTTTAACAGCAAATCATTCAGACAAAAATGAGACAAATGCACTCCTGAGACCGTGTGCCATCATATACTTGTTTACATTTTGTTCTCTCTCTCTCAATCGATTGGTTCTCCAAAGGTACCAGTGGCCTGTGAGTCCACCCTTTTCTTTTTTTGGATCTGCCTTTTTATCCCAACATCCTACTCCTCCTGGATTATGACCATGCTGTGGAGCCAAGCAAGTTTCCACCTGATCAGCTCAAGCATTTGCATAGTTAATGAGCAACTCAACTGCACTTAATATAAACAGTCCACTACAATAGCTTAGGACTTCATTCATCTTCTACCTCTTTATCCGATCTTCCCTCAGATCACAGGGAGCCTGTGCCTATCTCAGGTGTCTAAAGACATTAACGGAAGGCAGGATACACCCTGGATGGAATGCCAACCCATCACAGGACACACACACACATTCACACACACATTCACACACTAGGGACCATTTTCCAAGGTGGCAATCAACCTACTGTGCATGTCTTTGGACCTGGGAAACCAGACAAACACATGGCCGAGACGGGAATCGAACCCTGGCGGTGTAAGCCGAACGTCCTAACCACTAAACCACCGTGCCCTGGATTCCAGTATAAACTTACAAATTAGAAATTCATATTGAATCACTTCTATTTGTCAAATTTACGCAAAGCCTGTTTTTAAAAGTGTTATGCAAATAAATCCGAAATGAATAGAATATTTTACATTTAAAGTTCTGTCTTTTTTTAACCATTCTTGGAGTTGATGTGGCCTGCCTGTGTGTGTGTGTGTGTGTGTGTGTGTGTGTGTGTGTGTGCGTGTGTGCGTGTGTGTGTTTTGGGGGGGAAGCAGGTTCGGTAAAACGAGATTGCGTCCAGAATCTGCACCACATGTGCATAGTGCAGTAGTAGGTCATTTTGGCCCGGTCTGGGCGTCATGGTAACTTGGCGATGAGGAGGCGGGGCCGTTATTGCTCGCCCTGAGCGCGCACACACACACACACACGCACACACATTAACACACACACATACACACGGGACGAAATGACCGTGCGCGGGGCGGAAGGAAGCGGGCGTCTGTCCGCTGTTTACGAGCCTCCGCGGTCTTGACGGATCGCAAGCGCTCGGTGTCTGGGCTTTCTGGCATGCACGGGTCAGCGAGTGGAGCTGAAACATGGCGCCGTCAGACTCGCGCAGCGCCAAGCGGAAATGCCAGCGAGTAGTGCACTGGATCCCCGTGCTGTTCGTGTGCGCGCTCGTGGCGTGGTCCTACTACGCGTATGTGCTCCAGCTCTGCGTAGGTAAGGGCGGATCGCCTGCCGGAGAACTCGGTGAACCCTGGAGCGTGCGTACTAGGAGACGCGTGTCTCGGGGCTTCAGTCTGCCATTGCTTTTAGTAAAGAGCAACATTGCTGCAAGTGCATTTACTTGAAGGTTAGACGTCAAGACATGGAGATGTTCATAGACTCACACAAGAGCTTGTATTGGGATTATAAAAAGGGATAAAGGCTCTGAAACATACACACTCCTTATCAGCAGTGAGAAAAAGCGCCTGTGTGTGAGTGTGTGTTTAAACACTTGGTGTTTTAACAATGCTCTATATTTTTTTTAACCAGGAATGTAATTCTTGACATAATCTATATTTCATCACATGTATGTGTGTGTGTGTGTGTGTGTTTTTTTTTTAGTGAAACATAAATGTAACACAACTTATTGGCTGTTGCATTTTCCACGTTCGTGTAACCTCAGTTGTAAATTGCACTAAAGTTGTCCCAAGTTCAGCAGGTCAGTGTTAATTCCACTCAGCGTTTGGTTCAGTGTGGAACCCCTGGGGTCCGGTTGACAAAGATATAAGGGAAGATGAGAGTATTCTCTCCTGCTGATGCTGCTGCTGAGTGACACCAGCGTTTACCCGACCTGCAGGCAGTCTATATTAATGGTCTGTTTTTGTCACTCAAACTCCAAGACGGAATACATTAAACAATCGTAGATGTAATCGAATCGCCAGTTGCCAATGTGTATCGAAGATTCTTTTGGGGTGTATCGGTTTAATTCCCGATTTGACAGATGCCTCAATGCTTACCAGCCTCAAGATATTCACTGCTTATTACTACGGATAAATCATTTTAGATGTTGAATGTCCTCATTGTGATGGGCACGACTTAGTGCTAGTGGTTAGCACGTTCGCCTCACACCGCCAGGGTCCGGGTTCGATTCCCGTCTCGGCCATGTGTGTGTGGATGGGGTTTTTCTCTGGGTTCTCCGGTTTCCTCCCGGTCAAAAAAACATGCACGGTAGGTTGATTGGCACCGTGGAAAATTGTCCCTAGTGTGTGAATGTGAGTGTGTGTGTGTGTCCTGTGATGGGTTTGGCATTCCATCCAGGGTGTATCCTGCCTTAATGCCCATAGACGCCTGAGATAGGCACAGACTCCCCGTGACCCGAGGGAAGATCGGATATAGCGGTAGAAGATGAATGAATGAATGTCCTCTGTGTGAGTGTTGCTATTGAGCAGGAGGTAGAGGCTGACTCATCCTCGAGACAGCATGTGGCAACAGATACAACAGAACTTTTTATGAGCATGTGATCAGCTGATTAAATGTCTCGGAGCTAATCCCATTGCCTAGCTGTCACAACAGAGAACTAATCTCATGCTTGACCTCTTTTTTTTTTTGTTCTTGTTTGCCCTGAGGGTCAAATACATTGTTTGAATTGGTTTAATGTACATGCATTTTGCCCCTACAGTAGGCAAATTCTTTATTTTGTGGGAGTTTGGATTTTACTTTTAATTTTACAGCTGATGGTTGCATCTATGCTGTTTGATGATTTAGGGCAGCAGATATTGGCTAATACTAATCAGTCTGTCTCTGGCTCACATCAACACTGAATGAAGCCAAATACATCATACACTTGGGCTTAGAAGTTACACAGAACTGTTTCTTCCACTTTTCTTTCTCCTGTTCGCGGACACCACAGCTGATCATCCTTCTCCACACTACCTTGTCCTCTACATCTGCCTCTTTCACCACCTGCATGTCTTCCCTCACCACATCCATAAACCTCCTCCTCGTCCCTCTTCTTTTCCTCCTGCCTGCTATCTCCATCCTGTCCAAACCATCTAAATCTCCCTCACCTCATCTTCAAACCATCCTTCATGCGCCATCTCTCTAATAAACTCATTTCTTATCCGGTCCATCCTCCTCACTCCCAATGAAACCTCAACATCTTCGCCTTCGCCTCCTGTCTTTTAGACAACGCCACTGTGTCGAAATCGTACAACATTGCTGGTCACACCACAGTCCTATATATACTTTCCCGTTCCCTCTTGCAAATACCCTTTATATATATATATATATACAGGACACACAGACACATTCACACACACATTCATACAATAGGGTCAATTTTCCAAGGTGCCAATCAACGTACCGTGCATGTTTTTGGACCGGGGGAAACCGGAGAACCCGGAGAAAAAACCCCTGAGGCACGGGGAGAACATGCAAACTCCATACACACATGGCAGAGACAGGTATCGATCCCGGACCCTGGCAGTGTGAGGCGAACGTGCTAACCACTAAACCACCGTGCCCCCGTTACCATAAGATATGGCTTATTTGAACTCATGTAGAGGTGCATGATGTTCTGTGTAAAGTGCAGTTGTTAAACACACAGGATGCTGAAAGTGTCACCACTCATGACACTCATTTGAAAAATGCACTGCTTGACTTTTTACTACATTAGCGATTAAATGGTTCAAAGGAATGTACAACGTGCGAAATAAATGTGAATAAACGAAGGACAGTTTAGATATCATGTGCTCTTCTGTTGTCCAAATTGAGCAGAAAATAGGGGTGTGCTAATCTTAGGAGCTTCTCTGACAGACAGACAAACTGACTGCTAATGCAGCACTTTGTCAGCTTCCTTACAATTACAGTTATTAGCTTTGCTCATGGTGTAATTAATGTTTTACCATGCAGCTTGACGTCTTTTCCTCAGTATTTATGCCACAGCCAAACCAGACACAAGGCTCTCTTAGAAAATAAATGTGGGTTTTTTTTGTTTGTTTGTTTTTTAGGAATGATACTTAGGCAGTCATTAGTACGCACAGATGACTTGATGTCAATGTTTACTCTGTGTATGGGAAACACTCCAATATGATAAGGCTATAACATAGAGAAAAATATTTTTATCTTTTATCTGGAAAATAAGTAAAAATATATATATATAAAAAAAAATCAACCAGATACTGCAATATTAATAACACTCATTAGATACATTTTTAAAAATTTGCTAAACACCAAAGACATTTGGTTATGAGATCATTAGTTGTATATGAAAGAATACAGAGATCAGAATTTATGCTTTCATTTATATCTGGATTTATATATTTATAACAACTTAAAGCACTTTGATCCAAAGTGGTTTCCACATGAACAGAAATATTGGAACATGTAAGAGAAAGTTGTTGCCTTGTTAGATTGATGATCTAATATTAAAGTCAGTTGCTAAGTTTGACTTGTGAAGACTGGAATTGTTGCTAAAAAAATTTCAGTGCAATTATTTATTTATAACGTCCAGATATATACAAAAAAAAACACTAATAAACAGACATGCAACAGGATGATAAAGGAAAGCTCAAGACACTGTCATAAAAGCTGTAAAAAAAAAGAAAGGAAAGCGCTCACTAGCATCACCATTAACATTAAGAATAATCTCTTACAAAGGGATCAAACTTGATGCCCATAGACGCCTAGGCACAGACTCCCCGTGACCCGAGGGAAGGTCGGATAAAGCGGTAGAAGATGAATGAATGAATGAATGTATCCAGTGTAATTGGGGACTTTTTTTTTTTACTGTAAAACATTGTAGTTTCAGGACGTGGCCAAGTACGTATGACAATATTTGAATCTCTTGAAATTCGAACTGCTGCTGCTATCGATTATTTTAGCAATCGAGTATCTTAATAATTATTTCATTTGATTAATCAGATAAGAAGTGTTTTTTTCTTTATTAAAGAGCAGTACTAAATAAGTGCGATGGGTCTCTTAAAATAAACAATTGTTTTTTATTGCTGAAATCGTATACAAGAATATCGACTACCTGCATTACACGCCCACTGCAGAGTGACTTTCTGAACACGCTATATAAATATTAGGGGTGTAATGGCTCACAGTTGATCCTTGAGCCATACAGATCACGGTTCTGTATGAACTTGACTCATGGTTTAATTAAAAAAAAAAAAAAAAATATATATAAATATATATATATATATATATATATATATATATATAGATGAGAGAGAGAGAGAGAGAGAGAGAGAGAGAGAGAGAGAGAGTTCAAAGCTACACAGAGTAGTCAAGTGTTCATGTGAATAGAATAAATAGAACAACTAACTAAATAAATAAATAAAAAATTATATATATATATATATATATATATATATATAAATATATTTTACAAAAACTCATTGCATAACGAGTAAAGCGCATTGTGCAGTGTTTTCTTTACGTTTTAGTGAGAAATGATCCCAAACCTTGGAAACTTTCCGGCATGTTTTCTTCAGACGGAATTTGACCCTTCTAGTTTTCCCAGGAATCATAAAGGCACATTTATCAAGGCACTTTTCTTTTAAAAAAGGAATTACTTGAGGAATCTTTGCAGTCCCTTGATGAATATGCATGTTCAAATGCCAACACCTATCAACACCTTGGAGTCTGTGGGGTTGATGTGTCGAATCAATTATAAATGTGTTGAAAGGGCAAAGACGGTTTCTGTGATAGCAGAGTATTGATGTATTAGCATTTGAAGTAATTACCTGATCAGTTTTTTTCATTTCTCCACGACATTGAAAAGTTATCAGCAGTGAGAAAAACGCCTGTATGTGTGTGTGTGTGTGTGTGTGGTGTGTGTGTGTGTGTGTGTGTGTGTGTGTGCTGCACATGCAGCGCAATCAGCAGCTCACTACTGCGTAGTGTCTGTTCCAGCATCAGCAACTGCTGCAGCTGTACTGCATCTGCTACTGTTTTCTGATAGTCCACATTTATTGTCACGCTGTTTAATTTTATATTTAGGTCACATCTCTGAATCTTCCCTCTACAGAGCTTCTACAGTGACTCTTATGTTGCTTTATATAAGGTGCTTATGATGTGTCTTTTTTAGTCCTGGATTTTACTGACGAGATTCTCGTTGCATTACTGTTAAACAAAAGGACCTGAAAAGAGGGCTGAGAAATGATCGATTACAAGAAGACAATCGATTCAGGCATATTGATAACGCTTACAGTTTTGTTTAATTCAACCACATAATGGAACTAAAGTTTGTCTTTGTTTTTATTCTTTATGCAGAAACAATTGAAAATATGGGAGAGAAAGGTAAGCATCCTTAATAATAATAATAATAATAATAATAATAAAAAGAATTATAATGATATATTTATAATATTTCATTGGGAAAGAAATATAGAAAGAATGAATGAAAGAAAAAAAGAAAAGAAGAAACTAGTTGAGAAAATACATGTCTTAGTCAAACACTCAAATGAACTGGAACATATATAGTAAATATTTGTCGATCACTGGAGAAAAAAAGTAATTGAAGAGAATAGAAATATATATATATATATATATATATATATAGAGAGAGAGAGAGAGAAGAGAGGAAAGAGAGAGAGAGAGAGAGAGAGAGAGGAGGGGGGGGGGGGGGGGGGCACGGTGGCGTAGTGGTTAGCACGTTCGCCGCACACCGCCAGGATCCGGGTTCGATTCCCGTCTCGGCCATGTGTGTGTGGAGTTTGCATGTTCTCCCCGTGCCTCAGGGGGGTTTTCTCCGGGTTCTCCGGTTTCCCCCCGGTCCAAAAACATGCATGGTAGGTTGATTGGCACCTTGGAAAATTGTCCCTAGTGTGTGAATGTGTGTGTGAATGTGTGTCCTGCGATGGGTTGCCATTCCATCCAGGGTGTATCCTGCCTTAATGCCCATAGACGCCTGAGATAGGCACAGACTCCCCGTGACCCTGAGGGAAGATCGGATAAAGCGCTATAAGATGAATGAAGAGAGAGAGAATTTATAACATTTAACATAGCTAACATAGCTTCCTTATAAATCTTTTATATTTCAACGGAACAAGAATTTCACATATGGTCTGAATAAATAAGGCATATATATTTTTTTAATTGTATGTTTTGTTTTATTTATATTCTATTATGATTCATATTATATTTAGTTTATTGTAATCCTATAAAATACTAATTTGCATTTTTTTGGAGAAAAACACTAAAAGAAGATTTATTGAGTGTTTCTGGTGTTTTAGATCTTATTCGTGTGGAAAATCATTTTGTATCGTCAAAACGTTATACATATTTTCCCCAAAAAATACAAATAAATGTAATGGCTGAATGAGTCGAATGATCGAAAGGTCTTTGTGACTTTTGAATTTCAGCAGTTTACCTTGTGGCGTATCATTTCTCCTTCATCATGTTTGTATGGTCATACTGGCAAACTATCTTCACTAAACCAATGAACCCACTCAAAGAGGTATGTAATGTTTTGTTTCCTCTCTTCCCAGCATTGATGTGATTTTTTTCCCATCTACCTATGTGTATAAATCATCAAAAATAATAGAAAGACTGTATTTCACTCTCACCTCTTTAATTATGAACCTCATATGCTTATTTATAATATTGCTATTTATTGTAAATAAGTCACTTCTGGTTTGATGCGAACTGCATTTCATTGGTTCTGTACAATGTATCTTGCACAATGACAACACGTTTGAATCTGAATATAGAGACATTATATTTTGGGAAGAAATACAACTCATGTACCACTAACATTTCTATCAGGTTCCATACATAATCCATATGATGTCTTTCCTGTACTGTGAGGTTTCCCAATTAGTGACGTGTGCAAAAGCATCACTATTATAATCTCTCTCTGGCTTTGGTCAAATTTTCGCCGCGTAACTCGTCCCGCAGTTTTTGTCACGAATCATACCTCGTATCGTGCGGCCTGATGGTGTGAGGTGTGCTGTTACTTTTATAAAGAATTGCCCTGCAGAATTCCGAACCCGGGGCCAAAAAGCTGGAATTTTTTCCCATAGAAAATGAATGGGGTCGAAATTTCATGCCTCTCAGTTTGGCCTGTGAGCATCCGACATGCACATATGGCATATCCACTCGTAGGGGGTCCGGGGTGAATCATGATCATATACCTCCTGAACCCCACACATGTTCGGAATTTCGGGGAATCCGAAACGTTCCGGTCCCAAAGAGAATGATTGGGAAAATTTGACGCTCCTGTTCGGCCCGTGTTCGCTTGACATGCACATTTGACACATCCACTCGTAGGCGAGATGGAGTAGGTCGCAAACATATGATTGCCACATGGTTTGTGTGGCTACAAACATACAAACACTCGGCACATCGACGGGAGTCGGACACCGGATAATTTGATGATGTCATGTGCGTCACTGGCCCCGCCCCCTCCGGAAAAACTCCCACAACTGGCGTTTTTGGTGTCTAAACACTCGTCTCTCCGAACGAGCTAGCATTTCAAAGTCGAAAAAATATTAAACAGACCAGGCTCTAAGGGGTCGCGCCCGGAGCTGTGGTTTGCATCGGCACGCATCACTCCCATTTTCTTCAGGAAATGTCCCAGATCTATTTATTAAGTAATATTTCATTGAATTTGACACAAAAAATTCCTACATATCAGTGTAGACAGCACTCTTTACTTGTCAGGTAAAAATAGAAAAGTGTGTTGTGTTTATGTCTGGTCCGTTCAGTTCCACTTGTCACCCTCTGACAAAGAACTGCTGAAGCAGGAGGATCGCGCTGAATCTCAACAAGAGATTCTGAAAAGAATAGCGAAGGATTTACCCATCTCCACTCGCACAACATCTGGAGGTGAGCCGTCATTGCCAGACTGCCGGGTGAACCGTGACCAAGAAATAGTTTACGGATCCAAGTGAATGTACAAATGTATTTTTTATAATTTTTTTTACCGAATAAACATTATTGATTGTGTTAGAACAATTGTCTCCGCAGCTATTCGCTACTGTGACCGCTGCCATCTGGTGAAACCTGACAGATGTCATCACTGCTCAGTCTGTGATAAGTACGGTGTTCCTGAATATATCAATTATGATCGAGAATGTAAGTACCTTGCTGTTATGTATTTTCACAAACATTGCTTAATATTTTTTTTTGTTTTTTTACAGCTGCATATTGAAAATGGATCATCACTGTCCATGGTATGTAGTAAATTATGATATTAAACATAGTATCGGCGTATTAGGGTTAAAAAAAACAGGACGTTGTAGAAAGAGTTGTAGAAATAATTACAAATGTTGTCGGTACGATATTCAATAAAGTGGAAATTATTATTACATACGTTTCAAATATAGTATTGCCAGATGATTTTGTTTTTGTTTTTCTAGTTTAAATAGAAAAAAAGGCTTTTTTTAGTGGACAAAACAATTTAGTGGACTGGAACTAACTGTTGTACAAAACCGGAAAAAGCTTTGTCTCAGCAAGAATAATATACAATTGTATTAAGCTCGACTTTAAACGTATTCAATTGAAATATCATTTTTGGTTTTCTACAAAAAGATTTGTTCTGTGTGTAAATAAAAACAAACAAAAACTGTCTCCTGACAGGGTGAATAACTGCGTGGGCTTTTCAAACTACAAGTTTTTTACACTTTTTCTCGCGTACTCTTTGCTGTACTGCCTGTTTATCACTGCGACAGACCTGCAGTACTTTATCCAGTTTTGGACCGTAAGTATAAGTGATTTCTTCTTGAAAATATCTCACAGTTTAATAAGGGAGTTTAAGGGAACCTGGTCTTTGAAAGCATGACCAGTGATGGTCTTCTATATTTCAGGGTAGTGATGTGCAGAAACCATTAGTGTTTTTAATGCATGTTTTGATCTTCATACCTTTTCCTCCGAGGTTGACGGTAAAACACATGAGCGACTTAAAGCCTACTGGGTAGGAATGTCTTGGTCAGACGGTAACTGACTGATGTGTAGTGATTCATGTGCAAGCTTTTGATGGCTACCCTGTAGTGACCCCAGCTAAAACACAGTTCGAGAGTTATTAGTCGACCCCTGGCATTGTTGGTCACCATCGACTGCTATGTTAGGTGCTGAAATAAGAAACATGCTCTGTCTATTTCAGTTCCCTAAATCCATAAGTTGCTAAAATTGTTTTGGTTTTCTCAGAACGGCCTTCCAGACACTCAAGCCAAATTCCATATTATGTTCCTGTTCTTTGCCGCCTCCATGTTCTCAGTCAGTCTGGCGTCACTGTTTGCGTATCACTGCTGGCTAATTTGCAAAAATAGATCCACCCTGGGTAAGTGACCTTAACCTTAACCATCAAGATATTATATCATTGAAATAGAGCTGAAATACATACAGACAGATAGAGATCTTCTTTTTTCTCTTGCTTAACTGTTTGCTGTAGTCTACATAGCTGTAAAATCAGCTGTGATGGCTAACAACAGTGTGAATGTTATTTCCCAAGTTATAGAGTAGATTATTTACTTCTATACAAAGTCTAAATGGGTGGAAATGATCAGTTTAGAAGCTTTTCAGCTTTAATTGTATATTTTCATAATTCTACAGCTAATTACTTGTCAGTTTTTCTTGTGTGTGTAAATGAAAGTTAACCTTCAATAAACCTACTTTTTAGCTCTTGATTCAGCTTGTTTAGAAATACACTATGCATTGTTAGATTGTGTGTTTTGAAGTTCCTCAGACAATTTATCTAGAAAACCGTAGATCTGTAGAACGCAACGTGTTTCTTGTGTGAATTAGGAAAGGATCGCACTTGTTTCACACTCGGGTGAATGGTTTTCCATGCTGCACTTGTTTCTAAACAATGTGCTCTCACGTGTTTGGTCACGTGATCAAATATAGAAAGTGTTTTAAAAAAAGCGTGAAACGGCTAAATACTCAAAATCAAAGATTTGTGTAGCGAGGACATTTCTCACAACTCCCCGGACTTTTAGAGCTTTTAGGTTGACTCAATTCCTGAGGCCTCTGAATAGTAATGTAAATATTGAATATCCTGTGATTATCCCATTCTGTAAAGCTGCTTGCTTTGAGACAGTGCACATTGTAAAAATCACTATGTAAATAAAATTGAATTGAATTAATGATGACGACAATGATGAGACGATCTCAATAAAGGCAGGTAAAATATCAATATTATGACACTGCCCCTGTTTCAAAGTTTAAATTAAGGCTTACGTCAAAATAGATACATCTTTTTATCTGTCCGATATTTTGTGTTGTAAAGTTAATGATAAATCTGTTAATTTTGTATTTATTATTCTTTTTTTTTTTCTTTCAAAATAACCTCCATCCACAGAGGTCTTCCGTGCACCCGCCTTCCTTCATGGCGCGGATAAAAATGGCTTCAGTCTTGGAATAAGCAAAAACTTCCACCAAGTCTTTGGAGACGAGAAGAAATATTGGCTCCTGCCTGTTTTTTCCAGGTATCCCAGCTTGCATGTCATCAGTTGCGCAGATAAACTCGGATCAGGGCGACGATTTCAATATTTGGGTTCTTTGTGGTGATTTTAGCCAAGGCGATGGGTGCTCTTTCCCAACATGCCTGGTGAACCCTGACCCAGAGCAGCCTGCCTCACCATCTGGACATGCTGTCAAAAGGTTTGAGTCTTGTATAAATGCTCAAGATGAGTGGACCGCTTGAAAGTTTGTGTAGTGTAATATAAATGTTAAAGGAGAAAAAAGGTCTGCGAGGCGTGTCGTCCTCAGTGTGCTCTTAAACGTATACGGAGCGTGATCACAGTATGATATTACTAATTATAATCGGGGATTTAATAATCCTTTTTGTGGCTTGCTAGTGATGGAGAAAGCCATCAGTTTCCTTCGAAACCTCTGCGAGAATCTCAAAGCCGACTGCTGAGCAACGGACAGACCTGGCCTGAAAATGGTGAAACGGGAGAACACGACCGAGAAGGTGTTTATTAATTATTTCGTTTATTATTATTATTTCGTGGATACAGGAGAAAACGCTGGTGTTTGGAGGCACTAAAAGCAACTGAAGTGTGACTAATACATTTACATTTACATTTAGATTTGCAGCATTTGGCAGACTCCCTTATCCAGAGCGACTTACAAGTGAGCAATTGAGGGTTAAGGGCCTTGCTCAAGGGCCCACTAGTGGCAGCTTGTTGGTGGTCGGGTTTGAACCTGTGATCTTCTGGTACAGAGTCCACCACTGGGCTATACCACCACCATACGAAGGCGACATTAGAGCTGTAGTTAAATAATAGTTCGCAAAAATGTATATCCATACAAAATGAGCCCACTTAGTACCTGGATGGGAGACCACTTGGGAATACTAAGTGAGGGGGCCAGCAGGGGGCGCTTACCCTGTGGTCTGTGTGGATCGTAACACCCCAGTATAGTGATGGGGACATTATACTGTAAAAAAGCACCGTCTTTCGGATGAGACGTTAAACTTAGGTCTTGTCTCTCTGTGGTCATTAAAAATCCCAGGATGTCTTTTGAAAAAGAGTAGAGACGTGTCCTGACCAAATTCACCCACTGACCTCTGACCATCACGGCCTCCTAACCGTCCCCATATCTACTGATTGGCTTCATCATTCTGTCTCCTGTCCACCAGTCGCTGGTGTGTGGTGGGAGTTCTGGTGCACTATGGCTGCCGTCGCATCATCCAGGTGGACGCTGTACACCGGTGTTGGATGAGGAGATCCCCCCAACACCCTTTGAGTGTCCAGAAAATCCTTATTTAAATGTAATGAATTATTATTATTATTATTATTAAAAGTAAAATCTAACATCGGTGATCTAGATTATAGATTATACTTGGTGAAGCCTCCTTGAAATTGCTGAGCTTATTCTTTGAGTGCTTATCTCAGGCGTCTATGGGCATTAAGGCAGGATACACCCTGGATGGAATGCCAACCCATCGCAGGGCACAAACACACTCACAATCACACACACATTCATACACTAGGGACAATTTTTCAAGGTGCCAGTCAAACTACCGTGCATGTTTTTGGACCGGGGGGAAACCCGAGAACCCGGAGAAAAAAACCCCTGAGGCACGGGGAGAACATGCAAACTCCACATACACATGGCCGAGACGGGAATCAAACCCAGACCCTGGCCACCGACCAATAAGCCACCGTTTCCCTTGTACCCTTTCAATAACTTTATAAAAGTAAAGGAACTGATTACTTTTTGCTTACTTTCATTTGTCCACTAGGTGGCACTCGGAAAAAGTGGGTTATATTAGTTGGCGAGGAGGGGGGTTGTGGTGCGGTGGTCTATGGGATTTGTAATCTTCCACATTTTCAAAAGTAACTGTGATTTAATTTCACTTTTTTTTCGGATTACAGTTCCTGTTCTTAACGTAACGCCATAACATGTAACTAGTTCCTCCCCAACACTGTTTATTATACACTTTAAGGTATCTGGGTGTACAATTAAAACTGAGACATTAGATTAGAACAGATTTCATTTTAGATTGCTTTTTTTTTAATGATGTGTTAAGCAACTTGCAAACATGCCAACTTTTATTTGACCCCTAAGTCATTTTCCTTTTGTTTTTTTTTGTTTTTTTTTAATACAGGTGTTTCATTTTGTTTGCCTTATTCGGGCTGTGTTAACAGCTTTGTAAATCTCTACTGTTGGAATGAGGATTGGGTGTTACTTGTGAAGCCAACTTAAAGATTTAAAAAAAGGGTGGTGTTTCGAAGAAATAAAACCATTTTGACACTGAATAAAAAGGGAAAAATCTGGCTGCGCTGTTGCACACACATTCTTCTTAGGTGCTTGAAAGAACAGCAGCAGCTGATGACAGCATTGTGAGAACATTAAACATTTTGGGATCTGTGAAGAAACGCTAAATAAATGAGGTGTTCAGGCAGCAGAAGTGTCGTATTCTGATGTTGAACTCGTATTGGTATAAGGATTAGAAGGTGTATTTATTCTGTTATACTGATGTATTAGAGATGAGATTTTTATATAATACAAGTGTGGCCGGAACAAATTCTAAGAAAGGGTCCGACCACGGGCTCGACCCAAGGATACATGAGAGTGTTTATACTGTAACAAAGTGTATTTTGTTATCGACCTTCTCTGGTGTTTTGATATCGATGTAGTACATGCGATGTTCTGAAGGAAAGGGATGTTTTCGACGGTGGTATTTTTGGCTAATCAGCTGATCTTGTGACTGATTGCACATTTAAAAAAACTCTCGGGTAGATCATGTGTTAAAGCATCTTTTATTTTCTCTTTGTTTTTCCATGCATGCCAATATAAACAGGAACAAGCAACCCGGCCATGAGCATCGAGAAAGAGACATAGTTCTGTCACGCTGCTTGACTCGTGTAAGGAAGCAAGGTTTGTATATTGTATAAGGTTGTGTTTATTTACACACATGATTAGAAAGATAATGCCAAACAAATACAACTTAATCATCTACAAAATACTGTAAATGTGATTTTCTTTTTTATTGTAATCATTATTATTACTTTATTTATCTAGTGAAATGTAGATGCTTTAAGTGTGAGAGTGTGTATATGTATGTATGTATGTGGGAGGTGATAGTGGGAGGTGATAGCCCAGTGGTTAAGGTGTTGGACTCTGGACCGAAAGATCATGGGTTCAAACCCCACCACCACTAAGCTGTCACTAGTGGGTCCTTGAGCAAGGCCCTCAATTGTAAGTCGCTCTGGATAAGAACGTCTGCCAAATGCTGCAAATGTAAATGTAAATGTAAATGTATGTATGTATGTATGTATATATATGTGTGTGTGTGTGTGTGTGTGTGTGTATGTGTGTGTATATATATATATATATATAAAATCTCAGGCGTCTATGGGCATTAAGGCAGGATACACCCTGGATGGAATGCCAACCCATCGCAGGGCACACACACTCACACACACACACACACACACACACACACACACTAGGGACAATTTTGCAAGGTGCCAATCAACCTACCAGTGCATGTTTTTGGACCGGGGGAAACCGGAGAACCCGGAGAAAAAACCCCTGAGGCACGGGGGGGAACATGCAAACGTTCTAACCACTAAAATGCCCTCTTTATTATTATTATTATTATTATTATTATTATTATTATTATTATTATGTAACCCTATTTGTAATCTTCATAAGACACTGTTATTTAATTACACATTTTTTCTCAGTAACTATAACGAACTACTGTTACATTTATTTTGTAATTAATTTACGTAACGCCATTACATGTAACTAGTTACTCCCCAACACCGTGTGTGTGTGTGTGTGTGTGTGTGTGTGTGTGTGTGTGTGTGTGTGTGTGTGTGTGTGTGTGTGTGTGTGTGTGTGCGCGCATTTTATATAATATGACCCTCCTGTACATTTGTGCCCTTTCTCATTTGCTCAGATCCCTACGTGGTCCTGTGTATTTTCTGTGGGGTCGCGAAGAAACAACCTTGTACTGCAGGGAGACTTCAGTTCCAGGAATCGGCCACAAATCGAGCGGATTTTCACGTAATTGCTTAATCAGGGTGCTACTTCTTAAAAGCTGAATGTGCGGGGTTACCGAAGAGTCTATATTCATTCTGATTGTTCCAGTCCTGTGTACAATATGGAGACTTTCATGTGTGTATATGGTGCTTAAATATACACCGAAAAAAAGGTGCCGTCTGCGTGACATCAAATAATCGAGTGATTATTTACAGATAATGCCTTGCTTATACCTTGCAAACTTGTAATATGAATTTGGAAAGCCAATGTGTGTGGTTTTGTGCATGCTTTGTGGCGCATATGTACGTTATGTTAAAAATCTGAAAGTTTATGAAAGAATACCGTTATCGGGGGTCTGGAGGGGCGGGGTGATATGTACCATAGTTCCATCAAATAACAGTTTTGATGCTTTAATCTTTTTGAATGTTTAGGCAGATATTTTTTTATGATGTACACATTATGATGGCCCTGTACTGTTTCTCACTCAGTATATACAATTTCCAGTGGTAATTATTTGTAGGGGAAAAAAATTCTCCATAGAGAAGATATTTTGCAGTGTTGAAATATGGATATGATAAGTTTCCGTATATCTTAACATGAACACGCTACGTTTATTTGCGGACCGTTTTCGAATCCAAGCCACGAAAAGAAATTTAAGTAAACACACGGAACCGGATAAATGTTTTTGCTCACCTAAGCACAGAACGAGAAACATTTTAGTTCTTTTGCACCACACACACACACACACACACACACACAAGTGAAAAATATGTGTGTTTTGGCAATGTAAGTAAAATTAAGAATATGTTAAGGAATTATACAGTATGTCTGTTTGCAATTTACTGAAAATGATCAAATGAAATAGCCCTGTCATTTAGAAAAAAACGAATTGAGAAAAAAGGGTAGATGGACGTTTATAAAATTGTACATACAAAACTGTATGTATTGTGCGGTGTATGTGTACACCATTTTATAATATGTTTATACAAATGCCACGTCACACACAAAAAAAAATACTTCAGTTGTGTAGTTTTGGGTAAATGGCAAAAAAAAACCTATTCGAAAAGAACAGCATATCTATTGTAAAGTTGATGCATGAAAAAATATTTTGGTCTAAAAATAGACACTTTCCTCCTTCTCAAACCTATATAGCAAAACATTTACACCAATAATGAATAATATATATATAATGTTCAATACTGTTTGCATATGTGTGTGTGTGTATGTATATGTATTATATATATATATATATATATATATATATATATATATATATATATATATATATATACACACATATATATACATACACATATGCAAACAGTATTGAAAAAAGGCAGGTTTATTGCAGTGTATAATGTTGTAGATGTGAGCACAGTCCCCGTCCACAGTAATGAGGATAAAGAAAAACTTTGCAAGCTGTTGTTGATTTTTGTGTTTGTCATGTTAAAGTGTCAAGTGGCACTTTCATAACAAGCTTTTTTTCCCCTCCTATTGCCGTTTAACCCACCGTATAAGAATTGCTATAACACATTTGAAGATATTCCGAGGGCAGACAGAGGCCTTCGTCTGTGCAGTTAACATTAATACCACTGTCAATTATTTGCCACCCTTTTCACATCATCATGACTTGGTGCTGCTGCCCAGTAATGTTCATTACCACCTCAGCTTTATAACCAGGCATCGTAATAAAAGAACTTTTCAGCTCGTTGCCTTTTCCAGGGGATTCAGACGTGGCTCAAGTCATATTACCTGCCATGTTTCCAAATCGACAGAACTGCGAAGTGAATCACATCGATGTTTTATACCATACCATCACTTTCACCACCATCTTTGAGCGATTTTTACACATGCATGCAAAATATTAAGAAGCAGCTTCTTCAAGAAGATGACAATGCTGAAGGAAGAGACTGTTACACTGACCAGGGCAGGTGTAAAAAAAAATTAATAAAAACAAATTCACTGGAAGCAAATTGCTTTTTGCATGCTTATTCAACTGTCCAAAAATGTGCAAATGTTATTAAGATTGGCAGTAGTAGTAGAAAGTACAATATGCATTTTTCTGCATTAGGGTATATTTCATTCAATCATCTTCTACCGCTTTATCCGATCTTCCCTCGGGTCACGGGGAGCCTGTGCCTATCTCAGGCGTCTATGGGCATTACGGCAGGATGCACCCTGGATGGAATGCCAACCCATCACAGGACACACACACCCACATTAATACACTAGGGAGAATTTTTCCAAGGTTCCAATCATGTTGGCTCTTGGAAAAGTGGATGTTTCTGGACTGGGGGAAACCAGAGAACCCGGAGAAAAACCCCCTGAGGCACGGGGAGAACATGCAAACTCCACACACACAAGGCCGAGACGGGAATCGAACCCGGATCCTGGAGGTGTGAGGCAAACGTGCTAACCACTAAACCACCGTGCATTAGGGTACATTTCAGGCTAATTGCACATGCTAAAATGAAATGTGTGTGCAGTGTCTATTTATAAAAATGAGCATTTCAACAAGCTTCATGTTCATGCGCATTCATTTGTTGACAACTTGCATACATAAATGAATCATAAAATAATGAAGCTATTGTTTTATGTGCTAGATGTGGTATGCGAGGGGCACGGTGGATTAGTGGTCAGCACGTTCCCCTCACACCTCCAGGGTCCGGGTACGATTCCCGTCTCGGCCATGTGCGTGTGGAGTTTGCATGTCCTCCCCGTGCCTCTGGGGTTTTTTAAAAACATGCACGGTAGGTTGATTGGCACCTTGGAAAATTGTCCTTAGTGTGTGAATGTGTGTGTGTGTGCCTTGTGATGGGTTGCCATTCCATCTAGGGTGTATCCTGCCTAAATGCCCATAGACACCTGAGATAGGCACAGGCTCCCCGTGACCCGAGGGAAGATCGGATACAGCAGTAGAAGATGAATGAATGAATGTGGTATGTGTGTGTTGCACCTCAGCCCCTGCTTGACACACCTTGAAACTTGTATACCTACACAGACAGGGAGCAATTTCTGAACTAGTTCTTTTTTGAACCGTGTGTCTGCAAAACAATACACCCGAGCGCGCTTCTCAATTCTGTAGATGATAGAAAATCCAAGGCCTTTATTTACAAAAGCTCTAAAAACAGTCACCTTGGTTATTGCATATTCTCAGCATGGACGTTCTACACACTGGTGGAAGAAAAAAACTGGCCTGGTGACATTCAACAGAAGAGACGACGTGTCCATGGAGTTCACGCATCTGTAAAAGCTCAGACGCCGACTTAACACAGCATTTATTCAAACGCTATCAGTACATGCAGCTAATCTACAACAGAGTCGTAAACACAAAACAAAACCCAAACAGCGCAAAACATGCACGAATGAAAAAAAATACAAAATAAACCAGTGCTACAGGTAAATTCGAATTCCACTGACACAGAGTACTCGAGTTGGTTAAGATTTTCTTTTAAGAAGCAGAATGAATAAAAGGCTTCGATTTTATACTAAAATACTACAAAACCTTTTGTCACTTTTTAAAATGAAATGAAGACAGTCCCGATACAAAAGAAGCGGCCTCGGTTGCATTAAATAGTGGCAGTTATGCATCACTCTCCTATTTTGTGGTAAAACCTGTGTAAGCCCAACATAAAAGTAAAATCAGTGCAAGGCTCTGACTCGTGCTATTAAGTGCCAGGATCTTCCGGGGTGTGACTGTCTCTCGCTCCATCGCTCTCAACGTGGTACTCCTTTCATCAGGGAACAACTGTACATGTAGGTAACAGGCATACTGTTGGTTGATGTTGTTGTTGAAATAGCATGTGTGCTACTTAACAAAGCATGTGAACAAATGCAATAAATTAATGATAAAAAAAAAAGAAACATAAAATGTAGCTTAAGGCTGATCTTTTTTTGCAGGGGAAAAAAATAAAACACCCTTATCTTTTTCCTTGTCTCTTATGATAAAAGAGGAATGTGTTGTGACAAAAGATAAACGTAGAAGGCAACAAAGTGGAGGAAGTTGTTTTTTTTTGTTCTTTTTTAGCTTTTCATCTAAAACCAAGAGTCTCGTTAGAGCTTTTAAAGTGCAAATTCCTATTGAACGTCTCATGAAAAACTAAAAAAACCCATGTTTTAAGCCCTGCAGGTGGAGTTCTTTATAATAAGCTGGTTCTTGTCGTGTCATGATTGCTGCTTGTTGGCCTCCTCTTCATAGGCGTTGCCGGTGCCATTCTGGACGTAGGACGAACCCGAACCCAGTCCGTACAAATGGCCGCAGTATTTAGCGTCGTCTATATGATCCTCAAAAAACATCTGCAATGAGAAGAAACATCGTTGGACGCCACGTAGCGAAATTAAACCTGCTTTGGCGAGCACAATAAATAACACAAGTATTGGTATCTTAATCTAGCAATGTATAAACAAGCACAAACACTGATTGTCTTCACGTATTTAAAACAGCAATAAACATAATGACTCAAGCATTAGTGATGGTTGGAAAATGACAAGAATCACTGAGTAAAAATTTAAATACTATTTAAAAAAAAAAAAAAAAAAACTTTACAGCCTCTATTAAAAAAAATACATTTCTTACAAAAAAATTAAAAAAAAATATATATATGCCCATTACATCTAAGGGGTTCTAATAACATTCATTTGCAAGTCATAATTGTGTTGCTGCATATTGAAGCGCCTATTATAAATATTATCTTGCATACAGTCTAGAATATCAGAGTAGCAGACCCACCTCTCTCATCTTAAAGAAAGCCATTCCTGTGAGGAGAGAATCTGAGCCTGCCTGATGCTGAGGCCCAATCCTCTCCAGTTCCAGCTGCTCGGCTACCTCCTGCAGGCCACCCTGAACATCACACAGCCATCACTTAGCACAGTGCTTTCATGTGATGCAGAAAACGGTCTACAAGCCCTGGCAATCCCTAACTTCTGGATACAAATTCAATGATTTATTTATTATTTTGTTTTGGGTTTTTTTTCCTCCAAAATGTAAAAAGGTAGAAATATTTCAGCATGTTTTCAAATACAAAGAGTGTGCATGCCTTCAGGTTTTTACAGCTCTTCATGAGGTATTTCACATCATAGATAATGGGGAAAAATAAACGAAGAATCTCAAAGAAGTCAACTTCTTCCTCTGGCAGCTTGGAGTTGGAGAGGATTTTGATCAAGTAACCAAAGTCGTAGCCACTAAACAAAAAAAAATACACAAAAACAACTCTAATGGGACAGTCAAGGATAACAGAACATTAATAATAATTTTTTTTTTTTTTAATTCGAATTACTGTTTCCATATCAAAACAAAGTGTCAAATTACCTATGGAACGACAGCCACTTGACTCCTTCACAGAGCACCACACCTGAGGTCATGAGCAGCTCTGCAAAATACAGTGTTTCAATGCCTTCTTCTTCATGCTTTTTGAACTGGATACCCGATGTAGTCAGTAGCTCGATTGAATCTTGTGCATACATATCTTCCCTGAAACACAGAATTAAGGCAATAATATTCATATTTTGACACAAGCAATTTTTCATTCCTGGGTACAGATGGTGCAAACAGGATACTAGAATAGTGCTCACTGTGCTCCTTAATCTGAATGGCTGAACTTCGCACAACCTGAGACACCACATATACAGAGTGTTGTTGACAAACGCCTACAAAATCCATGCTGTCGTATGCCTTAATCTGTATTAGGATTTACAAAATTTACTGGTGAGAATGTATATAAAATTCTAAATATAAATAAATATTATCAAATAAAAACATAAATATAAAAATATAAAATAAATATAAAAATTCTCACCTCATTCTCTCATATCATATTATTCATATATATATATATATATATATATATATATATATATATATATATATATATATATATATATATATATATTAGTCATTAGTTAAAATGAATACTAATGAAAAATAAAGGTTTTTGACACCTTTATTCTACACACAGATCAGCCATAACATTTAAACTGTCTGAGTAATATTGTGCAGGTCCCCTTGTACTGCCAAAACAGCTCAGACCCATCAATGCATGGACTACACAGGAGCTCTAAAGGTGTCCTCAGATATCTAGCAACAAGACTTTAGCAGTAGATCCTTTAAGACCTTCATCACACTTCAGTCAGAACATCCCAAAAATGGTCAAATGGACTGAGATCTGGGGAATTTAGAGGCACAGTCGTGTTCCTTAAACCATTCCTGATAGAGGCCACTACCTATTACTGAGAATACAGCAGCTATGAAGGTGTGCTTCCTTTCTTGATTGAAACAACCTGCACCAGCACCACTGCCTCTTTTATCTGCCCCCACTAGGGGTCGCCACAACCCAGCCACGCTAATACAACCTTTCCTATTAATTTGGGTTTGGGACCAGCACTAGGAATAGATTGACTTGTGCAACTCTAATGGCTTATTGAGCCATTATAACTCTAAAGCTATTGAGGGTTAAAAGTCTTTCTCAAGGGCCCACTTGTGGCAGTTGGGTGTTTTCAACCTGTGACGTTCTGGTCCAGAGTCTAATGTCTTAAACACCAAGCTACTGTGTAGGTCATTTGCAAATGTCAAAGTAAAATCCATCGTCATTGCCTAGACTAGAGAATCACACTATCTGACACCTTGCCATCTGACACCTTTCTATCAAAGCCAACATTACATTTTTCTGCAAATTTTGCTAAAGAAGGTCTTCTGTGGGATCAGATGAACACAAAACTAAGGCAGCATGAGTCTTGGGGGCCAAAAACCATGTAGCGCATTGTACTGCCATGGACTACTTTTGGCAAGAACTAACCAGTGAATACCTGGAACGCCATATGAGACCAGCTGTTTTAGAGATTCACTGACCCGTCATCTATTCGTCACAGTTCTGTCCTTTTCAGAGTTATCATTCAGATCCTTTTTTTATATATACATCTATCATATTAACCTTCAACTTAGCTAGGAGGTAGCTCAGGGGTAAAGGTTACTGATCAGAAAGTCGGGGGTCCAAGCCCCATTATTGCCAAGCTGCCACCCCTTGGTCCTTGAGCAAGGCCCTTAACCTCTGTGCTCCTGGGGCGCTGTACCATGGCAGACCCTGCGCTCTGACCCCAGCTTCCAAAAACAAGCGGGAGTATGCAAAGGACAATTTCACTGTGCTGTAATGTATGTGTCAAATTAAGGCTATTCTAGCCTTCTGTAGTGGATTTAATGTTGTGGCTGATCAGTGTAAAAGGGTCAGCCTACATACATCAGGAACATTATCCTTGAAACAGAGACATAAATCAACTTGTAGCCAAATAACAATAAAGAGAGGATTTTGGAGAATGGAAAAGAAGAACTTCACATTTTATAATTTGGGAATGTATGACTGCTAATAAAGTCATTTTTATTGACTTTAAAAATGACTTTCAAGTCATTTTAAAGTCGTACATTTTTAAGAACCTACAGGGACTTTGTATGTTCCTGTTGACAAATGTTGAAACACAGAATAATATTTTGTATGTGTGCGAAAGAGATAAAGATATGACACAACCATTCTTACGTGAGGTTAAATCTGAAGTTGAACTGCCATGTTGACGTTCCTGGTGGATATTCACCCTGTTCATTCATGAAGGTAAGGCCAAGCTGGATAATCTTCAACAAATCCACATTACACCGCAAGAGCTGATACTGATAGTCTGCATTACTTCTGAACTCCCCAATTGGTCTCGCAACTACACCTGGAAACTCGGTGTCCTATAAAGTCACAACAAAAGGAAGATTACAGATCCTGACCTGTTTTTTTGCCCTTACACTTTTAATTATAATAATAATAATACATGAACACAAAAAGCCTTACCATCGCAATGTAGTTGTACTTTCGGATCACCTGGCGAATCCTTTTCAACTCTTCGTCCAGGTTACTAGCCCAAACTTCACATATTTTTTGGCTATGATCCACAGTGGCTGCGGGCATAGTGCCACTTTCAGATGGAAGGCATCAAAAACAAAATAAAAAATAAACAATCCTCCCTCAGGAACAATGTTGTCGAATGAAATCCTATTCTTCGTTTTATCCTGGGTGAAAAAACACATGATGGTAAGATCAGTATCAGATCAATTTCAGAGCTGATAAGACAATATATAGGGACAATAGACAACACTGGTGTCACAGAAAAATACAAAGTCACAAGACATTCATTCAAGGCATTAATCTTACATCTACTATACTGAAGCTGCTACCACATTCAGCCAAGACAAACACACACGTGTAATTTCTTGGAGAGTTGCAGATAACTTGTTTTAATCAGGTTTATTCAACAAATGGGCAGTCACTGATGATGTCTACACGAGGGATCCTTATATTTATAAGTGTGTATAATTTTATCCGAAGGTCACCTTTTGAGGAAATGGTCAAATGATTCTGCAGGTGTGTACTCACTCAACCGGTACGGATGTTGGGTTTGGCGCATTAGATGTTATTTTGTATGACATACACCAAGTCAACTCCCAAGCAGTGTGTCAAAATGTGTCCCCCTGGGGTTCAGTTACGCTACAAATAACCCCAACACAGCTAAACACGCTAGTCGTGGGGAAATGAAGCAACAACGTGCAGACTTGGAGCAGACAGCTGTAACTCTGTACCTTTACTATTAAAACACACCAAACCCCGTATCATTCTGGGCTCGAACAATCCAGCAACTCCAAAAACGTGCGTCGGGAACATTCGTGATTGGTGTTAGCTAATGGCTAGCGAGCTGTGGTGTAGGCTAGCAATCCCCTACACCGCTAGCTGCTTAGCCACATAACTTTCTTCTGCTAGTTTTGGATGAGTTCACTTATTCTCAAGACTTACCTCTGCTCAGTTAAGGTACACCTAAAATGTACTGCTTCACTAACACCTTGTTTCCTTTGTTTACACAAGACTGGGGTCGTAAACTCGAACTGTTATATAGTTTTTATTTTGTCTAACACCGACATAAACAAGCAACTGCCACCCCTTCAAACTCCAGGACAGCCCAACGCGGGGACGCGCACGCGTTGGTGTCGCTTACGTCATCACGTTGCGAGCGAAGCTGGAGAAAATCCCGACTGGAAAATCATCAAAAAAAATTAAAATGAACCTCCATTCTGTTATTAGATAAATTTGTCCTTAGTTAGCCTTAAAAAAGACTTAAAAACTTGTCTGTGATCATTTTTTCCTGTTTTCAATATCCTGTAATCATTATGGTCTTGTTTTATATTGCATATGCGTTCTATTGTTTTACTTGTTCAGGAACACACACACACACACACACACACACACACACACACACACACACACACACACACACACAAGCATACAGTTAGAGAGAGAGAGAGAGAGGATTGACTTGTTTAGTCAAATAATTAGTTAAATAAATATGTACATAAATAAAATAAATAACAGTTCAGAGTAATAAATGGACATCAATAAAAGCAATGACAGTAAAAAAAAATGAGTGTGTTTGTGATCGTTCAGTTTAGCTCTAGTGCAAAATACAGTTCTTCATCTACAACAGAACATAGAGCTTCTCCACAACACCACACAGCCTCAAACATCTTTATGTCCCCCAAACTCTTGTAAAAATTAAAATCAAGACTAATCCTGGATTTTATAAGCCAGGAGAAAAATCTTATGGCATTGTAGTCAGTGTTATGAGCCACTTTGTTTATCCTGCTCAGGTATATGGCCATTTTTGCTTGACTAAATACAAAGTTTATTCATTGGCACATAAACCTGTTTCTCCTGACGTACTTAAAACCAAGAATAAAACACTGAACAGTAAAGAGAGAGAGTGAGAGAGAGAGTGAGAGAGCTTAGTAGTACAGCTATCATGAACAGTTCTTACTTTCAAGCATACATTAGTTAACAGCTGACAACATGATGAAACTGTATTGAATGGACTTTCAATGTGACCATATTTCTGAGTCTGGTTTCTCTCGTGGTTTCATCCTCAGACAATATAAGGGAGTTTTTCCACCATATTGTCCCCACTGATTTGCTCATTATGGATAACCTTATATGGGACAGTGTTGCAAGGACTGATTTAATAAATAAAAATGTATAATTGTGATCGAGAGGCACGGTGGCTTAGTGGTTAGCATGTTCGCCTCACACCGCCAGGATCCGAGTTCGATTCCCGTCTCGGGAATGTGTGTGTGGAGTTTGCATGTTCTCCCCGTGCCTCAGGGGGTTTTTCCCCGGGTTCTCCGGTTTCCCCCGGTCCAAAAACATGCACGGTAGGTTGATTGGCACCTTGGAAAATTGTCCCTAGTGTGTGAATGTGTGTGTGATTGTGAGTGCCCTGCGATGGGTTGGCATTCCATCCAGGGTGTATCCTGCCTTAATGCCCATAGACGCCTGAGATAGGCACAGGCTCCCCGTAACCCGAGGAAGATCGGATAAAGCGGTAGAAGATGAATGAATGAATGAATAATTGTGATCAATTTATGTCATCACCAAAACTGATTTGGGGCAATGCCCATTGTTAAAAAATGCTATATAAATAAAATGTAACTGATTTTACTTTTAATATTAATTTATGAAGATTTATTTCTGTTGACAACTATATAAATTACTGATTTGATTTGTCAAAATGTGCATGATTGTCTTAAAATAAGGCTAAAAAGCGTTCATTGATAATAAACTACATCTCCCACAATGCATCCGACTACCGGCGAAGTGACAGCATCCCCGGATCTTCTGATCTTTTCACTGCTTTCGCAGTGAAGCGGCACATGTCGCCGCTAGATGGCGATATTTACCAGTAGTGAGTGAAGGGGGGGGTTCACATAAAGGTGTCAGTTTGACCACGAAAAGAGAATGTACTTACTTACCTTATTTAATAATTATATCCTTATTTAAAAGACATTAAATATATTTTTGTACCAGATTCTGGAAGTGTTCATTTTTCAACTCACAATTCCTGTTAAACTGCCTGCACAATTCTGCACAAATATATAGTATATATATATATATATATATATATATATATATATATATATATATATATATATATATATATATATATATATATATATATATATATATATATATAATTAAATAGACAGATGGTGCCCATTTTTTTCTCCATCAGATGCACTCCGACTTGTATGCTGATGAAACTTTGTAAAGTGAAATTTTTTATTTTTTTCACTTTGTTTTAGCAGACAAGCAAACAAAGGGTGTTTATTAAAAAATAAAAGCAAAATTCCATTTATTGATTTTTTTGCCCTGGTATCGATTTGGTACTGGTATCGTGATATTTGATTTATTCATCGTATCAAGTCCAATGCCACTGTTTGATGTCTAGAAGTATACGACGACTCTACTCAAAAGTAGTGCTTCAGTGAAACCTGCAGTGATGTCAGTCATCATGTCCATATGACGTGATCTTCAACTGTAAAAAAATAAGCACGTTTATGTTCAACCTGCATAACCAGAAACTGAGAAATGCATTCAAAGAGTAAAGCGAGTAAGAACACAGCACAAGACACTTAGCCAGTGTTCCTCTGCGGGAAACTTTTCATCGGCAAGGTAAATGGAAAAAAAATCTTTAATTTTTAAAAAAAACACTATATATATATATATATATATATATATATATATATATATATATATATATATATATATATATATATATATATATATTGTACTTTAATTTTTTCAATCAAAACACAGTGAAGGCTAGAAATTTCCCCTTGAAATCCTGACATGTGAAAAAAAAGGCTATTCTAAAGTAGAATGGTGCTGGGGTTTATTTTACAGTGTACTGTGTAAGACGCGGACACAAGTTAATGTGTTTCATTTATTAGGAATTAGGAGATTTCATATCAGGATTATAGTGACCAAAATGATTAATATTATCACGGTTTTGTTCAAATGAGATGAAAATGTTCAAATAAAAGAAGAACTGATACACACAGGTTTTATACTTGAAAATCAACCAACAACGAATGCGATTGCATTTTTAAAGCATGGATTAAGATCAAATCAAGCCCTGAAAAGTATTTTATATAAGTATTATCTATATAAAAAAAATCCGTGACTATAAGAATTGCTGTTATTGTTTTTGCTTTCGACTATATAACCGGAACCGGTAAAAGATGATTTCACAACAAAAGACAAGTGTTATCTTTAGACGCAGAAAGTCCGAATTCACTGTATCTCTCAACTAAAAGAGAAAATAGAGAGAGAGAAAAAAGAAGAAGAAAGAAATGATGCTAAACATCGGTACAAACATTCGTGTTTATTTATTTATGTAACTTCCGTCAAGGAAACAACACAATACAGCCTCTACATTTGGGTTTCCAACGAGAGATGTGTGGTGTGTGTGTGTGTGTGTGTGTGTGTGTGTGTGTGTGTGTGTGTGTGTGTGTGTGTGTGTGTGTGTGTGTGTGTGTGTGAAACGTTAGAACAATAGAGACACTTTTGTAAGTGATAGAGGATAGAGGCAAAGGCAAATAAATCTTTAACAGGTGGGGCCTTTTACAACATAACAACACATTTGACTTTGATTTAGACATCAAGATTGCATTCTTTATTTATGCACATTAGGGCTGCACGATATATAGAAAAAATATCCTTATCACAATAACAGTATATGCGATATTCATATCGCCGAGAGCTGCGATAAATTAACATTTATTTTGTGTTAAGTATTTGTGTTGCATGCTTAGGTGGTCCAAATTTGACCAATCAAATAGGACCTTGCTATCTTTATCCCCACCTCCCAAGTGGGAGCTGTTATACTATTGGCTAGACGAATCTAGCAGATCGGTGGAGATAGAGCAGGGGTCACCAACGTGGTACCCGCGGTCACCAGGTCGCCCCCAAGGACCACATGAGTAGCTCTCAGGCCTGTTCTAAAAACTCATCAGTGAGATGCATCTAAAATGTTAGATAACTCATTGTGAACTCATAATACTTATTGTGAGAAATCATCAGTGTCATTAATTCTAATATATAACTAAAGGCAAATGTGTTATTTCAGAAGAGTGCGTCAAACTGGTATCCATGAAGTAGCTCTCAGGTTCAAAAAGGTTGGTGACCCCTGAGATTATATAAACATGGCGCGATTAGAGACGAGTTTGGAAAATGACACTGATGAACTTTTAGCAAATAGGAATGGTACTCATTTACATTTACATTTACATTTGCGGCATTTAGCAGACGCCCTTATCCAGAGCGACTTACAACTGAGCAATTGAGGGTTAAGGGCCTTGCTCAAGGGCCCACTAGTGGCATCTTTGTGGTGGTGGTGGTGGTGGGGTTTGAACCCATGATCTTCCGGTCCAGAGTTCAACATCTTAACCACTGGGCTACCACCTCCCCGAGGTATTTCAGGTACTCCTGAAATACAGCAATATTTTGGCTTCGGGAGAGACGAGACGTGCCTCAAAACTGTGGTCACGTCAAGAGGAAATGCAACTAATCTATATAATCACTTGTATCATAATCACATATGATTTGTGTAATTGATGTGTAAAATGATGTGTAATTTGTTATGTGGCTTTTAGTATCGGAACACATTCATATAATTAAGTTTAACTGCAGTTTTATCAGTGTTCATTAGGTTATTTATTTTCCTTTTAAAGATTTGAAGGTTTTACTTGAAAAAAATAAAATATTTGTTTTCTGAGGTTAGGGTTTTGTGTAGGAGTCTACCTTAACAAACAGAACAAGGGGAGTTCCTGACAGGCATTGTAAGTTGTGTGTATGTGTGTGTGTGTGTGTATGTGGGTTATATCTAGGCGAAGACCAAATTCCCTTACAAGAGCAGCAACTTTTGTTCACTAAGAAAAACAATAAAAAGAAGCAGAAATGTACTTTATTTCGGAATTATGGAACATTCTTCATATACAGACCTGCTTAGCTACTCGACTCTGTAGGTGTATGTATAAGGACTCCATGCGCAGTGTGTCCTTGGCTTTCCAGCAGTGTCGGGCTCCGAACCACAGATCTCCTGTCGGTTTGGATGTGGGGTCGGTTTCTCATTCCAGCAGTGACAATGATCTGGTCATCTTGTTCTTCCTGCAGATAAGTGTGTTTGAGTCGTGCAGGATGCTGAACCACACGTTAGCTTTTATATAATAGGATTAAGGTGTTGGAGGACACAGGGTGGTAATTACAGAGAGGAAACTGCTGATGCAATCATGTGCGTTTGTGCTGTGAAGACGTGTATGTCATCTCTTTTAACACCCATTAATCTCGCCCGCATTCTAGACTGTGTGTGTGTGTGTGTGTGAGAGAGAGAGAGAGAAACAAAGACTAGAGGAATATTTTCTAATAAATGATATTCAAAGAAATCATTACATTTAAATATCGTCATGACGTTCCTTTTGATATTTGAATGAACAAATCAGCGTTGGAAACAGTTTGGTCTCGTGTTATTGCACTTATGGATTTTGGTGGTTTATAAGTTTACACCACGTGCTAATTCTTTGGGCGTTGTTCTACTCAAGGAGCTCAAATATTCACCTCTAATGCAAACAATGCTTTAAAAAGGTGTCGCCTCGAACAGTCGCCTATCTTCATTTCCAGGGATGGAAACGTGAAAATCTTTCATTCCAACAGGGACGAGCTTCAAGCAAGAGCTTTGAGTTTATACTCTGGGTATTTCAAACCAATTCCTCATTATTATGAACCTAGAGGTGACACTGTAAGCCAAAATAATTATAAGCTGATGGAGAAACTGACACACTGTCAAGAAGCTGACGCTTTGCGTTGTCTGACAGGACCCTTATACACACGAGAGGCTGCGGTGACGCTGATGGCAGCGTTGAGTTATTCGCTCTAAGGGTGATGGAGGGAGTAAAGAGCGAACAGCTTTCTACCTCCGTTTCCACTCAACACAGCCAAAGTCATGGCATAAAATGTCACTTTTAATATGGCATTATGGAATGCAAATGTTATCCAAAAATCCTTAGAAGTATTTTGAACAGGGTTCACATCTTTTGGCGTCAACACTGTAAGCAAACAAAAAACATGTTAATAGGTAGGAATCTTTATAAATGTATCACCAAAGAAATATTTACATTTTGAACGAGTTTGAATGTTCCTGACATTCAAACGATAAACATTATGTTTTCACTAACATATTTCATTAATAAATACTTTAAATATAAACATAATGAAAGAACCATCCCATACATTACTTCTTTTATATATATATATATATATATATATATATATATATAATATTGTGTAAACCATGCTGCATAAAAATTCGATTAACGCAGAGAATCTTTCTTTGACCATTTAAAATTATTATTATTATTATGAATAATAATAAAATAAATATATATGACACTAAATTACAACCAACAAATTTATTCATGTGATTTTTTTACTCACTAAACAATTGTTTTGTTTTAATGATAGGTCAAATCGTCCACTGTCCGTGTAAAAACGCAAAAAGTAAGTTCAGGAACATTCAAACTCATTCAAACTCACATTCAAAATGTAAAACTCAGAACAGTGGACATCAGTGGCTATTTCCATGCCAATAAGAGTTTTGACAACAGAACTCATACTGAGCCTTTCGGTTTACTGTTTCATAAGAATGATGTCCTTTCTGAGAAGAAAAGCTCTCTATGTTTTTAAATGTGTGTTTTATTTTTTTCTTTTATAGTGATGACACCAAAAGATGTGAACCATGTCCAAAATACTTCTAAAGATTTTCATATGTGAACAAATGTGATGATTAAGTCCTTATAATTTTGGTTGTATAGTGTACATAAACTATGGCATTAAGGACATTAGGGGAAAAGCAAGTGTCTCTTAGCAAGTGTCGTGTCAGTTAGAAACTCCACAAGGCACGCGATATTGAAGGTGTCAACACCTGCAATGATAGAGACAGTCGGTACAAGGCAGTTGGAGATACGCAGTGAGTGTTGCCTGCTCTCCCGCTGGGTTTGTGTGAGTGACAGCTGTCAGCTGCACCGTGTGTATCTGCGCTCCATTGGCTCTACTGATACAGCACAGATGTTTTGTTTTGGTTTTTTGTCACTATGAAGATCAGAAAGAGGGGGGCACGGTGGTTTAGTGGTTAGCACGTTCGCCTCACACCACTAGGGCCCGGGTTCGATTCCTGTCTCAGCCATGTGTGTGTGGAGTTTGCATGTTCTCCCCGTGCCTCAGGGGTTTTTTCTTCGGGTTCTCCGGTTTCCCCCCAGTCCAAAAACATACACGGTTGGTGGATTGACACCTTGGAAAATTGCCCCTAGTGTGTGTGTGTGTGTGTGTGCCCTGCGATGGGTTGGCATTCCATCCAGGGTGTATCCTGCCTTAATGCCCATAGACGTGAGATAGGCACAGGCTCCCCGTGACCCGAGGGAATGTGAGTGTCTGTGTGCGCACCACATATAGGGTGTGTCCTGTTCCCATCGGTTCTTAACAGCTCACATGGTCACAGGTTTGATCAGGAATTTGCTTTATTGTGGAATTTCGCTATCATTTAGTCCCGCATCTGATTCACATTAATGTTAGAAGAAATTATTGATGTATATCAGACAGGAATATGAACTGCTTGAGTCTTTATGCGGCACATGCAGAATAATCCTGATTTACTTACTCCATTAGTAATCTACAATGGTGTCCGTGACTGCAACATACGCCTTCGGGACAATCACTATTCCACATGACTCTATATCTACATTTACACACTCACATGCTCACATGCTCACAAGTTTTGCATTTTCTCCCAAGCAGTTTTAAGTTTTGCATCTGAACGCATCAGGTGTGTGACCACGAGACACGTTTTATTCATCAAAAGTACTAGAATCAATGCTTCTGTATCGTACTTTCTGAACCATAAAGAAAACACCGTACAGTACAGTTAACGTTTATAAAGTCTTTTAAAATACAGTTTTTATATTTTATTATTAGCAGCAGTGCAACGGAGCAAAAAACTTCACGGATCATATTACGGGTTTTGATTCACCGCTGGGATCATTTATTCGGATCAGCAAAAAGGGGGAGGAGACAAATTACTTTCCATTTAGAAGAAAAGTTACAGGAAGGAAATGCTCCTCCGCTAGCCTGTTGACCGATTAACACGGTCACGTGATCACATGACTCCTCTGTGTAGTTATGACATATATATATATATATATATATATATATATATATATATATATATATATATATATATATATATATATATATATAATATATATATGTAACGCCGTTACATGTAACTTGTTACTCCCCAACACTGTAAACAAGAGTGTACAAAAAATTTTATCGTATCATGTCAGAAGAGGCAATACATTGCGGCTGTAGTTGTCAGAGTGGCCATGCTGATCAAGAAGGTAAATTGTGTCTCCTGGCATGGATGTTATTTTGAAGTGTACCACCTCCATAATCATTGATTAAGAAATTGCATTTCTTTATGGGGGGGAGAAGGGGTGGGGGGTTTTTTGAGAGGGCATTTCTTTAGAGAGAGTGGTTGGGGTGTTGGGGGGTAGGGATTGGGGTTGGGGGGGGGGGGGGTTAGGGCCCAAGCTTCGACTAAACTATTGATTATCTTTAAGTCATCATATGGAAACATGGAAAAATATTTATAAATATTTGACCAGCAGCTTTATCACCCTGTAGCCCAAGACTGGTTGCCCACTGAAGCAAAGCAAGGATGAGGATGAGTGTGGTTAGTACCTTGGATGGGAGACCACCTGGGAATACATGGTTCCTGCTGGTAGATGTGTTGAGTGAGGGCCAGCAGGGGGCGCTTACCCTGTGGTCTGTGTGGGATCCTAACATAACCCCGAGTATAGTGACGGGGACATTGTACTCTCAAAAAGCACTGTCTTTCGGATGAGACGTTAAAGCGAGGTCCTGACTCTGTGGTCATTTAAATTCCCAGGATGTCTTTTAAAAAAGAGTAGAGACGTGTTCTGACCAAATTCACCCATTGGCCTCTGACCATCACGACCTCTTAACCGTCCCCATATCTACTGATTGGCTTCATCATTCTGTCTCCTCTCCACCAGTAAAGATGGTGTGTGGTGGGAGATCTGGCCCACTATGGCTGCCGTCGCATGTTGCACACCGGTGTTGGATGAGGAGATCCTTCTCTCACAATGTAAAGCTCTTTGAGTGTCCAGAAAAGCGCTATATAAATCTAATGAATTATTATTATTATTATTATTATTTACGTTAGCATGTTCACCTCACACCGCCAGGGTCCGGGTTAGATTCCCGTCTCGGCCATGTGTGTGTGGAGTTTGCATGTTCTCCCCGTGCCTCGGGGTTTTTTTCTCCGGGTTCTCCGGTTTCCTCTCGGTCCAAAAACATGCACGGTAGTTTGATTGGCACCTTGGAAAATTGTCCCTAGTGTGTGAATGTGTGTGTGATTGTGATTGCCCTGCGATGGGTTGGCATTCCATCCAGGGTGTATCCTGCCTTAATGCCCATAGACGCCTGAGATAGGCACAGGCTCCCCGTGACCCGAGGAAGGATCGGATAAAGCGATAAAGAAGATGAATGAATGAATGAATGAATTATTATTATTATTTACACGATTGTAGTCTAAACAACACACAATCGATTTCTTTTCTTAGTATGAAAAAGTCGCTCATGTTCATGTGGTGGACTCACTAGAGGGCGTGAAGTGCGTGCGATGGGAGATGGAGTCTCTGATGAGGGTCGTAACGCTCGTGCCTGAAGCCGAGTCACCCTGAGAGACGAACCCGGGGAATAGCATTTAACAGATGGCCCTGTTGAGACCTCTCATATGAAAGCACACAAACATTGTAACCAATCACATTGGTCGATGCCTGTGTGACATGACAACATTTATCTCGGGTGATGACTCAATATTAGCCGTCATGACGATGCTTCCTGAGTGCTAGTCAAGCAAAAGAGAGCCCAAACACACAATACTGCATTGAGAGTGTGTACGTTTGCGGTGTAAGATTTCTTAAGGCCCAGGATGAGCAAATGATCAGCGAAACGTTCCACAGCAATGTCCTCGCCAAAACTCTCCCGCTCGCATAAAGCAGCTTGAGACACGGACCTCCAGCAGAGCGCCATGTTTTGTTCGCTGCACGACAGGAGGTTCTTGTGATGCTCCATATTTTGTTAATTCCTCTCGTCCCTAAAAATAGCCTCCCAGCAAAAGCTGTTCATGACCCTCAGTCAGTTTCATTTTGCTTCACATTCGATCGGCTGTTGGTTTTTTAGATCATTAAAACAAATCAGAGACATAAAATACAAATCTGCTCAAATTACATCTAATTATTTAATCAAGTGGCTGATGTTTTCTTTTAGGAAGGCTTGAAACCAAAGGTCACATGATCATCACATGTGATATATATATATATAGATATATATATACACACACACACACACACACACACACACACACACACACACACACACACACACGCACACACACACACACACACACACACACACACATACACACTTATATATATATATATATATATATATATATATATATATATATATATATATATATATATATATATATAATTTAGTATTTTTTTTTATAAACAAAAATGATATAAGCTACATTTGTCAATATTCACAATCTTTTCAAAATGTCAGTCAAAACGTTTAAATCAGTTTGATGAAAAACAGAAGTCAAGATCTAAAAGCAACTCACACTCACAACTCGCGCTGGGTTACTGATCAGAAGCCCGGGGGTTCGAACCCCGGTATCGCCAAGCTGGCATCATTGGGTCCTTGAGCAAGGCCCTTAACCCTCTGTGCTCCAGAGGCGCTGTATCATGGCTGACCCTGCGCTCTGACCCCAGCTTCCAAAGAACAAGCTTGGGATTTGTAAAGAAACAATTTCACTGTGCTGTAATGTTTAATAAAGGATATTCTATTCTATTCTTATTCACTCAGCGACTGCAGTTTTATTATACATACTTATACAAATATAAGTATACAGTTGTAGTAATTTAATAAAAATAACAATAATGATTATAATAGTAGTAACATTGTGCTATTATCGCTGATGTGGATGAGGCTCTGGTACGAACTCACCAGTGTTTATTATTCAAGAACAAGCGATGTCAAATAAACCTATTTACTGATGTTGTGTCACATAGTACATTATTGTGTTGCTGTGTGTTCATTAGCGATGTGCTGCAAACCCCCGATAATATAATTATTGCCCCTGAATCTGAACAAGTTTGCGTGTCTGTTTTGAGAAAGTTCTCTGTTTTCTTATTCCGTATGAATTTCATTGTGTAATTTCAAGATTTTTTAAAGAGAAAAAAAAAAAAGCACATAGATTATACATTCGATTATACATTATACATAGATTATACATTCGATTATACATTATACATAGATTATACATTCGATTATACATTATACATTATACATAGATTATACATTCGATGTCTCTACAGAGAAACACTGAACTGATGAAAGAATGACTGGACTTAGAGTTTAATCTGTATTCTTGGATAAATCATTGTTAAGAGGAATTAAACAGGCATGCTTATAGGATTCCGTCAAGCGCGTTAGAATGCACTGTATCCTGGTCATTTTATATCCACTTCTGCATCTGAGGATCTTAAATATTTCAAGAGATAAATCTCTTGATAAGTGCAATGAGATGTCATCGAGCGATGAAAAAAAAAAAAAACCAAAGCGAACAATGATGCGGAGAGACTGAGTGATTTGAGGAGGCTTCCTATTGCAGTACGCAATCTAATGGTTTTAGGGAAAGGACACAAACTAGAGCTGACAATAGGGACACTGTGTGTTGTGTCTCTGCTGATGCACCGTATGGGCAATTTGACGTTTTATTTATTTTTTATATACTTTGAGGATAAAATATAATTCAGGCAATGATGTTAAAAAAAGAAAACAAAGCTTTCATTGCCTATATCAATAGTCTTGCAAGGATATCAACAACCAGACAAACAATCATATTTCTACAATTTATTGGATCTATGAAGATTTTTTTGTCTCATGCCATTTTGTCTCATTATTTCTCTACTTTTACAAATTGGCAGTAATGGACAGTATTGAAGTAAATGTAATTGATTACTGTACTTAAATTGTTGTTTTTTTTTATCTATACTTTACTGAAGTACATTTACATTTTGCTCCTTTTTATTTATGAGTGGATAAAAACATAACTGGTCAAAACACCAATCCGGATAAAGCGCTAAAACTTGTTTTGTTTCTTAATTCTTGCTTAATTCTTTCTCTCTCATCAATACCTACATTATAAACAGCTGCCTAAAAAAATACAACAGTGTCTTTTTACCTTTTCTTTCTTTCTCTCTCTTTTCTTTTTCTCTGTTGTTATGCGTTGATTCTTTTCAGCTTACATTTGTTTTGTTGTGTCAGACTGTGTGTTGTTGTGCAAGGGGGAAGAAAACGTAAAAGTATAAATAGATCATGGAAAACATAAAGCATCTGTTGTGGACTGTATTGTTTTGATCTTTTTTTTTTTTTTTTACTAATGATGATTCTTGAAAAATCCATCGTGTAAATATTCTCGCCAAATTTTTTTTTTCTCTTCGCCCAGGCATGGCGGAATGTAAAACAGCAATTAAAAGCACGTGAAGATGAGCTAGTGCAGTAACCAGATGTGGTTTGTGACTTTCTTGTAACCAGCACGTGCTCTCTGACCCTCTAACCAAATGACAATCAAATGTCAACGTGACTGGACATTCCTGGCCCAGTGACGTCACCTTCCAATCTGGTTAAAGCAGGACAGAAAACTATCCACCTTTTTATTATTATTATTATTATTATTCATACTCCTGAGTTTTTTTTATCCGCACTAATAGAAAGTGATGATCCCAAACAGCTTGTGCATCAAATTAAACAAACAAAAATCCCCAGCAACGGTGTGACGCTGATGTATGCAGGTTTACTCAGTGTGTTAAACACTCGTGTTGATTCGGCTTTCCCGTCTCCTCTGGGATCTTCCCAACCTGGATTGTTCCAAACAGGGAATAATAGCGGTGTGTGTGTGTGTGTGTGTGTGTGTGTGTGTGTGTGTGTGTGTGTGTGTGTGGAGTTAAAAACCGTTCTCATTTGTAATTGAAACGGCGGTACAGCATCGTGTAGCACTAAACTTGGCGGAGGGTGTGTGTGTGTGTGTGTGTGTGTGTCTGTGCTTCGGGTCTCGAGCTCGAGCTGGAGCTGTTGCTTGGCAGTGCGCGCGCAGCGTCTCGCGGGAGCGCAGGAATAGAAGCGCGCGTGCGTCGGCGCGCGCGCACGCACGCACTTCGCCTGTACCGCGAGCGCGGCGGAGCTCCTAGCGCGCAATCCCGCACGAGACGCAAGTTGGGGGAAGAAGAGGAAACGCTGTAGAGGTGTTTTTGTTGTTGTTGTTTTTGTTGTTGTTGTTGTTGCTGCTGCGGTTACAGAGAAGGACTTCACGAGCAGTATGAAGACACTTAAGGTCAGTGTAAGCTTTATTTGATTTATTAGGGGTTCAAGCACGTAGTAGTGCTGAAATTCTATTATTATTATTATTATTATTATTATTATTATTATTATTATTATTATTATTATTATTATTCCGCCCGAAACCGTAAATCCTAGAGACGTGAAACTTGGACAGATGGTACAGCTCAATTTGGGGAGAGGTTGACAAAGTCGCTTTAGCCCACTTGGACACAGGGGGGCGCTATAATCCCAAAAAATTAATTTCACACATTTTTGGCCAATAACTCGTAGAAGATTGATCCTGCACTCAAAATGTATATATCTATGGAATCCTTGGATCAAAACGCAGAAAATCCTAATTGATGGTTTTATGCTAGGAAGTTTGCTTTTTTTGCAAAACTTGGTTAAGTTAAGAACCTACTTTTGCGCACTAGTCGTAGGTTTTTTGCGGCATCGGAACAAAACCAATGTAGAAATGTTCAGTAGACAGAGCTTATCAATAATGTTTGAAAAAACATTGAACTTTCAACTCAGTGTCGCAACAGCTCACAGAAAACTTCAAAGTAGGCGGGGCCACATTGACACAAATGGCTATAACTCCTGAACGCAATGAAATATCTTCATGAAATTTGGCACATCTCTGTATGTCCTGAATCCTTGGTCATATCCAAAGAAAATGTGTAGCTATGCCAATTAACGGCCCTAAACGAAGAAAAAAACTTTTCAGTTCATCTTTGTATAGTGCCACCTAGTGGCGAAGCTAGGCAATAGCCACTGGGGGGTGATATACATGGCAAAGTGCACTGTGATATCACAGAGTGCACTGAGACATTACAGAGTGAATGCAAGTTTTTCACGTCCAAAAATTGTCTTTGTCATTATATCCTTCAGATCGCTTTAATTTGATTGTATTTTACATGCAAAATACATTAATTTTGCAAAACAAAGCAACATGCCAATTTAAAATACAATATCACACTTCAGGTTAGGTGAGTAAATCTCACACCAGCACTTGTGTGTGTGTGTGTGTGTGTGTGTGTGTGTGTGTGTGTGTGTGTGTGTGTGTGTGTGTGTGTGTGCGGGCGCCGACACGCCTGCATGCTTAAGCACTGAAAAGTGTTTCACCAGTGATGGAAAAGACGGACTTTTCCCTCCTGTCCCAGATCACTGCCATCACTCATGAACCGATTCGCAGAGAAGCGAAGCACATGACACAACATCATCTCCCAGTGTCACAGAGGCAGACAAAAGATCTCCTCAGTGGTTCCTCCTACTGTCAGAGATTTGCGAGATCTTCCCTCGGATAGCTTTGAATTATTTCGCACTGAGCTATAAATAGTAGGGGAGGACCGATAATCGCCGCCGATATTAAGCATTTTTATGATTATTCGGAATTTCATTCATTCATTCATCTTCTACCTCTTTATCTGGTCTTCCCTCGGATCATGGGGAGTCTGTGTCTATCTCAGGTGTCTATGGGCATTAAGGCAGGATACACCCTGGATAGAATGCTAACCCATCGCAGGACACACATACACACACACACACAGACACACACACACACATTCACACACAAGGGACAATTTTTCCAAAGTGCCAATCAACCTACCGTGCATGTTTTTGGACCGGGAGGAAACCGGAGAACCCAGAGAAAAAACCCCAGAGGCACGGGGAGAACATGCAAACTCCACACATACATGGCCGAGATGCGAATCGAACCCGGACCCTAGTGGTGTGAGGCGAACGTGCTAAACACTAAGCCACCGTGCCCCCTTTTTATGATTGTTTACAAAAATTATTATTATTATTATTATATTTTATGATTAGAAATTTTTTTTTTTAAAAGTCCACCATGAGAAAGTTCCTTCAAATTACAATCAATCTAAACAGCTATATGCGTTGAAATAACACATCCTTATTATCCATTTAAAAAAGTTTCTTTTGGCATGAAACGTGATGAAATCCACTTGTTATTTGAAGCTCCTGACAGCGTGGCATTTAGGAAAAGCCGCAGCAGCCCTTTAGAGACCGTTGTCTGGCCAATCAGGCGATAGAAATGTTATATGGCTGTCTCTTTTAATGGGAGAAAGGGCACCTTTTAATTATTCATCTGGGATGTCAAACTATTCCTCATAGGCTGTTATTCAGAGTGCAGCCGGTGAATTATGAATGACAGTAAAACAGCTTTTTGAAACCACACACAGACACACACACACACACACACACACTGAGGGTTAGTTTCTATGGTTGTTATGCGAAAAGCTCTTACAACAGCTGAAAGTGACTTTTTGGCTCCTGCAGTATCCATAATGGCTTCCTTTAATTCGGACCAAACTACACTTGTGGGAGTTAAGCTCATACTGTTTAAGCGCTAGGATAACGGCCCTTTGATGTGTGCCGAGCTGGTGTGCTTTAAAACAAGCGCTTAACGACAGGAAGCATTGGAATGGGACACAGTCAAGGGTTCATTTGACTTATTTTTGCATGGTGGCGCTTTATCACATGTGGCTTTAGATTCATGGCCTTTGTCACGATGCCGTTTCAACTGAAGCACTTCCATAACTTTAATATTTTTCAAACAATAGGAAATCTGACCCTGTTGTTGCCAGTTGTCATGGCTAGACTTGTTTTGACGTGCAACACTGCTAGACCAATAACAGTAAACATGGCGTCAGCGCCGATATGAGCAATGACATTTAAACCACTGTACTTTTTGGAACGGACCACTTCAGTCCAGCTATCATCGTATAATTTATAATGACTCGTATCTAAAATAATCATCTTTACACAGGATATTAAAGTAACTGATAGTCCAGGCCAGGAAATGAGAACTTTATGCTAAGCATGTACACTAAGAAGTTTCATCAGTGTGGCATTAATTGTAATTGTTCACTGATTAGTCAGAAACTTGGTGTTCCGCATTTCTTATCCATGCTTTCCCTTAACTTTAACCCCTTGCTTTAACGTTGATGGGAAGGATTTTGCATCCTGCTACTATAAAGATATAGTAAAGACCATTCTGAAGTGGTTCAACAATGGAAGCTAACTCAGGTGAGATTGGCAGTTAAACATTAGCGTCATTGCAGTGTTCTACACTAGAAAGCAACAATTTGCTCATTAGTAGATTGTCGCTTGTATGCAATCACAATGTGTTATTTTTATTTATTTTTTTGCTGAATAACACTAATAACTGTATAAAGTTCACTATGGTCATGAAGACCTTACACTTGTTAGATGGCTCCATACTGGCTTCTTTGTCTCTAATGAGCTCTGTTACTTCCTTCGTTTCTTATCGGAATAAAATGAAATAATTTTTAGTTGGGTTTCTCCCATAACTGCACATCAAACTTGCTTTAAATGGAAACCTACTTTGTAAGTGAAAAACGTTTGACCATGTTATAGTCAGAGTTAAGGCAAATGTTTGGTCAGATTTCTTCAACCTTAGAACTAGGTTGCAGGCAATGAGGAAAATCTACGTTTTGCATACGAACATAGCAGTGGCAGGCCGTTCCTTTTACGTCTAGGACTTCAGTGGCGTCTTACTTGAATCAGTCCACCTTTTCGTGCCATCATTATGACACCATCGATATTAAAGAGAAATGCAGTGTAACGGTGCGCTGTATCAGCTGTATGTAAATGAACGGTGTTTCTAAAGCAAGAATCCCAATCAACAAATCTCATTTTAACTGCAGCCACCACTGTAGCCACCTGTAGACATTATCTCAGACAGAAGCATCAGTATTACTTCATAAAATGACCTCTGTGGCTTTTTTTGTCCTGGCAAATTCAAATAGAAAAGAAAATCAAAAATGTACCAATGATCATTCTGCACAATGTTCATTCATCTTCTATTGCTTTATCCTATCTTCCCTCGGGTCACAGGGAGTCTGTGCCTATCTCAGACGTCTATGGGCATTAAGGCAGGATACACCCTGGATGGAATGCCAACTCATCACAGGGCACACACAGACACACTCACATTCACACACACATTCATACACTAGGGATTTTTCCAAGGTGCCAATCAACCTACTTTGCACGTTTTTGGACCGGGAGGAAACTGGAGAACCCGGAGAAAAACCCCCTGAGGCACGGGGAGAACATGCAAACTCCACACACACATGGCTGAGACGGGAATCGAACCCGGACCCTGGCGGTGTGAGGCGAACGTGCTAACCACTTAGCCACCGTGCCTCCTCTGTCAGACATTGTGGAATGAAAAAACAGCTATTAAATTCACAGGAATATATCTGATCTTGTGCAGTTTGCAACAGATGTGGTTTGTGAGCTCTGACTAGTGCAGACCATCCAATCAAGTCAAACGAGAATATGCTGACATGATTGGACAGACAGATGGTCAACTTATTCATTAGCCTCAGTGAGGTCAATTTATAATCTGGTTAAAGCAACAGCCTCAAAGCTAAATGGATTATAAGGGACAGTACTGCAGTGTTCACAGTGAAGGCTTAAGGCACTTAGTTTCCTTTGACCCTGGTAACATGTAATGTCACTGCTGAATTCTGACTCGAACTCGAAGCTTGCACTCAAAAATGAATCTAATAGACTTTTTGAAATAACTGAATAAATATTCATGGCCAAAATCACTCATTCCGATGGCATAATAAACACATGCTTGGCTTGGCTCTGGCTTGTTAGTGTGAATATAAGCTAAGAAAGAGGTCCAGGTAAACAAAAAAAGAATCCAGTGAACAGTAACAAAAGGCTAAAGGACAATTAGAAATCTGTGCAGTGTAAATTGCTGGCTGAATGTAATGTTGAAAGTGTAAACAACTAGAACAAGCCCACACAACATTGTTTGTCAGACTTCCTGTGAGCATGAATGTCAAGGACGGCGGTAGGCAGCCAGCAGAGAAAGCAACAGGATACATTCTCACTCTGTATGATTAATAAGGCCCTGCGACAGGGACGGCAATTATATTTTCCAGAGGGCCATATGGGAGACCTGAGTTGTGTCGGAGGGCCGTACCAACTATAACCTGAACTTAACTTATTTTCGATATTGTGAATTGTTGACACTTGCAATGCGCTTTGCGCGTTCTGTGTCTTAGATTGTTTACGGGGTCTCTTCGCATGCGCTGCTCAAACTCCGGTGTGGATTTCCGGTTATACTGGATATGGCCGGATATCGTTTGCCCACCCCTTCCTACGATAACGAACGTTTTTTAACATTCAGTAAGCTCTGTGGTGCTCAGCATTGTAGGACGCCAGGCTGGAGCACTGAGCAAAGCCACGGGAGGGAGGGAGGGAGGGAGGGAGGCAGGGAGGGAGGGAGGAGGAGGGTGACAGGTCATGGGGACAGTTAGAGCCACTCCGATCTCTTGTTTAAAGATCATCAAGCTGAACAGCTGCATTGGAAGAAGCGTTGTCCAGCATTAGTGTGTGATTGATTTCTCGCAGGCCAACATATGGCACGAAGCCCCATTTCTCATAGTGTGTGTGTGTGTGTGTGAGAGAAACAGAGGAATCAGGAGACTGTAGCAGGAGCCTGTGTACAACTGAATGGAATTCTGATTGCATGCAGACACACATTTGAGGTGAGGGTCAGGGTGTCCTGGTTTTATTTATATATTTATATATATGTGTGTGTGTGTGTGTGTGTGCGCGCAGGGCTTCAGTCTTGTGATGTAGACAAAGTTTGCTCAGACAACCAGGTTCTCAGTCCTGCTGAGCATTGCCTTACTTATTCTGTAGTGGGACATGTGAAAGAAGAGGATCTTGTCAAGGTGCCTTTATTAGACTGTTTGATCAGAATCCTGATGTGTGTGTGTGTGTGTGTGTGTGTGTGTGTGTGTGTATGTGTGTGTTTGGTTTTGTTTTAGTTTTTTGCTTGGGTTTAAGCCAGTCTGGCACTAATACGAGGTGGTCTTGATCTGATTCTAATCAAATACAACTGGTTTCATTGCAGAAATCCTGAATGAAGTTATCTGTGCAAAATGGGTCAGAGCTGATGCAGGGATGGAAACGGCATGTGTTGATGAACCAAATGATAATACAGTGATACCTCGGCTTACGAATTTAATTCGTTCCGGAACCTGACTCGTGCTGAAATACAAACAATATGCACTCGTTTTATTTACTTCTTAGCATTGAGAAAATGGTGTCTGAACATCTAAAAGAGGAAAACATTATCTACTGGATACTTTACCTTTGAGAAGACGGGATGATGGCATGGCGTTCGGAGGAGGAGGGAGAATTATTGTTTGTAAGCAGAATCTCTCTCCCGTTATATCGGGCTAAGGGAATGCTCTCGCTATGAACTTTAGACATTAATTTTAGGTTAGAACGCTGTGGGTGGCCATACGGAAGAACCACAATTTTGAGCTCCCGATATTCCTATCACTTGTAACCCGAGAATTTATTATTTATTTTTTTAACGAATCCAGAAAGCTGAATTTTCTCGTATACTGATGCACTCGTGAGCCAAGGCTCCACTGTATATGTTCTATGTATTTTTCTATATGTCAACCTTTTTTATTGACTAGTTTCTGATTTCCCCAGTGGTACTGACGATGTATCATGCAGAACATGATGTATCATCTGGATATTGTGGGTGGGGGGAAGTGTGCTGGTTTGATGGCAGCAATGCATGGAGGTATTTTTGCATACCGGTTTACAAGCAAATTCTTATTATTCTTTAAGGATTCAGTGGTTCATTGAAGAATTTGCTTTCTTATAAGGGCTCATTAGATATAAGTATTTTTATAATGGTTCGTTTGATAGTGAGTATAATAATAAGGACTCGTTGGATAATAAGTATTCTAATAAGGGCTCTTTGGATTATAAGAATTCTCATTCTTATTGGATTATTCTTTGTTTCCTAAAATGGCTCTTTTTTGGTTCTAAGAAAAGGTCAGCCAAAGAACCTTTATGGCTCTTTGGTTCAGTTCAAATGATTTGTTAGAGCGCTTTGTACAATTTTCATTGTCACAAAGACACTTTACATAATACATTTTATTATGGTGCCTGGGAATGAAAATCAGTTTGTCCCTGATTGTTCCTTGTTGAGCAAGCCGAGGCTCCCTGAGATGGCCAAAGTTTATACTTGAACTCGTCGAAAGAACAGAGACATTTGTATGACATTTATATGGATGTGCATTCGCATGCTGTACACTCACATATAGGGCAAAAGTTTGACCTCAAAGATCCGCCTACCAGTATGTTGTTATGTGCAAATAAACTGATGAAGGAGGGAGAAACCGCCAGGGAACAAATGCAAAACTTTGCTCAGATGGCGTGTAACCCGCGCTCAAGATCAAACAGGGACCTCGGAGCTATGCAAAAATCCAGCGGATAAACTAGGTATAAAGCACCTGCCGAAGTAAAACGAGTAACAGGAATGAGAAATGTGCGTCACTGGAGCACCATAACGCCGCTGGAATTGTTTAATTGTGTAAAACTGTACTCAATTATACATACCCAGTGGTCTTACATTAAAGTAGACAAGCTGTTTCAACAAGATATTGTTCAGTGCAATTAATTTAATAGAAAATGATGGTTAATTTCACAGTAAATGCTACACTCACATGGGTTTAAAAAAAAAAAAATCAAAGCACAGGTTTCATGTGGACAAACATCAATACTAAAGCTGAGACAGCGAATGAACACTATGGGTCATGCCAGGGACATTTCCTTCACTGTCAAGCAATGTCTTATTCAAGGTGAAGAAATCAATAAGGGAGAGAATTAAATTAGCATTAGCATTGTTTACTGTTGGAGAGCAGTGCCAGTTTTTATCCGATCATTTAGGCGCCGAAGCGTCGTTCAGGATTGAAGTCATTTGTCGCGGATCTTTGATAATAAAGATGCAAATGAACCATGAAAACCTATAACAAACCTATAACGTTATAGTCATTTATTTATAGTAAAGTTTTCATTTTAAATAAGCATAAGTAGTCAGACAAGGTAAATCAGGGGTGTCAAACTCAGTTCCTGGGGGGCCACAGCCCTGTAGAGTTTAGCTCCAACCATAATTAAAAAACACCTGATCCAACTAATCAAGACATTAAGTCTTATTTAACTACATGGTGTGTATGTTGGAGCAGGTTGGAACAAAACACTGCAGGGCTTCGTTTTAAGAGTTTTACACCCCTGAGGTAAATGGTCTGATTGTGGTAATGCTAGTGAAATGTATTTTTGCAAAATACACATTTATCAAGCACTCACATTTATCAGCCAAAAAAGTAACAGCAGGATAATTCAGTTTAAGAACAGTGATTAAGATTTTCAGAAACTGCTTTTCTTCCCATTTTTACGCAGATAGTGCCATCAAATATACATTTTTTACCTGCAGAAGTGCCACTATGTAGAGTTTGTCATGTGTTTGTGTGGGATTTCGGTTCTCTGGTATCATCTGCTTCTCCCTCCTGGCAGATGGATTTGCAACCTTAAATTGTTCATGGATGTGAAGGAGTAAAAGAAAGTATGCACACAATCTCCTACAATAGAGTGGCGTCTCATTCAGGTCATATCATAGAAGGTCTCATGCCAACTATAAATCGCTGTGTCGCTTGAACAGGATTCTAACAAATGAATGAGCGACGGATTGAATCACCCTTTAGGACATTATAGCTTATGCTTTTAACAAAAAAACATGTCATACATCAAACAATTCCATAATCCATAACCCAAAGACTATGTATTTTATAATCCTTTTTTAAAATGAAAAAATAGACGGTAATATCTGAAAATATTGTCGCTGAAGAAGATCAATTACACCAGTGGTGCAATTTGAAATTGTGTTTAAACTGGGTGAGAAAAATGTCTTGTCTGTGCCGGAATATGAGCTCAGTATTTAGAGCAGAAAATATGAATAATCACTGATCTACAGTAATCCAGTTTCACCTGAGAGATATTGAACTTTTAGTGATGCAATCACCAAAGACTGAGAGTGAAGAAACGTCCCAATTTGTGTTTTAGTCCTTCGTCACAGATCTTGCTATAATGTCTTGCATTTTGATTGGAAATACAGTTTAATACTAAAATTTTCTCACATTTATAGATTAGCAATTTCTCACATTTCACAGTTATTAAAGAAAAGTTTTTAAGGAACTGAAAAAGACATCAGCTGCATTGCTGACATTTTGTGCTGTGGCCAAATTTGTCTTTCAGCCTGTGGCATATAGTTTTAATAAAGAATGCACAGCCATATATTTATTGGTGAAATGTAGGGATTTTATGGATCGTTGTTGCTTATAAAAGCAAAAATCGGTTGAATTATATAATTGCATAAATACATAACAAATATAAGTTGGCCGAGTTTATATTTAACTGTTAATTATTATTATGGATGATATTTAGTGTATGTGTAATTATTTAATTGACCTTTATTTCATGCATGCACATATCAAAATGTTAGGCCTTGTTGTAATGATGTAAATATCTCCTAACACATTGTTACTACTATTCCCACATCTGTGATTGTTCCTGTGATGAAATACCATTTAGGCACAACCTAAAATTGTGCGTCCTATTGTTGAGTTCAAAACCCAGCACTGAAAATGATCACTTTGGCTGGGAGTCAAGAGAGTTCTCTGGGTGGCTATAAAAGCATTGCTTAAGTTCATGCAGCATGAAAAAAAAATCTGGCTTTAGGAATGCCACCATGCATTAGTCTTAATCCTCCTCGTTTGTGTGATGGAGAGAACTAGATGTTGATTGAGTGTGAAAATAAACTTGGCAGAAGAATGGGTGGGGTCTTCTCAAGTTCTCCTTTAGCTTTACCCCAACACTTCCTTTATGACTATTATTTGACTTTTTTGTTGCACAGTTAAAAGACCTTACGTGTCCGAAAAGCACAATAAACACATTCCTCTGTTTATACTCTTAATAATCTGTATATTGCAAGATAACAATAGGAGCAACGTCTCCATTTTGGCAAGTCCATGACTGATGGTTCTTGACTTGCAGTCATTTTCTGATGCATTTAGGTTGTTTACTGCGTTAGACGAGTCTGGGAATAGCGAGGATAAAGATAAATGTGGGCCAAACAAAGAGAATAAGCAGGTGTTAAAAACGCAGTGTCGAGTTCTTTTAGCGTGATGAATTTGTCGAACTCTCCGGCTTAACGGACAAGCAATAATACATTTTTAAATTTGGAGCTTAGTCTTAATAGAGTATGTGGTCTAATATGGGACTATTTCTTTTTTAAGTCATGGATGAGCAATGATGAGAAATAAGCCTACATTCTCACTTCCTCTTACTTTATCAGCTCCTTATAACCGTATGTAAAATCAATGCCACTGAGCATGCAGATTTTATTCCCTAATTAAAGCGAATGAAATCTGTTTGTCTGAGCAAATCAAGTATATTGAATTTAATCGGAACATATTTAAACACCCGAATCTGCGCAGTGCTGCTCAAATTCCATTATTAAATTTCCACTCGCTGAGCAACGTAATTAGTTATGGCAGGAAAAGGCCACAGCACACTCACTGAATTATATTCGCGTTATCAGTAATACGGACAGCGCTCTGATTACATTCCAGGAGTATTATCTATCTGAGAATTAGATGACCAAAGACCAAAAAAAAGATCCTCGAGTCCACTCGCTGGGAAGATAACGGCTCGAGAGCATTCATTCGTTCACAGAACACCGAAAAGTGTCAGGACTGCAGTTCCAGTTCTGGAAATGTCACGAGCACACCTTTTTCTCCGTATAATAACTTATTAAAGGTTATTTTCGATGTGTTCAGACAAAGCTGAGACAAAGGTGAATGAGAGCAGCACGTGACGAGTAGCTGTTCGTGCACTGCAGTCCCTTGTGCCTGAGATGCACCGGGTCATCCGCCTTGGTCTCCGCCTTTATTTTTACCGTCCACAAATTCATTAGACTGAGACCCTCCACTTTCCCCCCCCGGATCACCGGATTCTAGATTACATCCATCAGATGTCTGTCTGCCGATGCCGACACTTTAAAATCCCCCTGTCTCACAGGTCAGGGAGCAGCGATGCCACCAGCCTGCGGATAATGAGGGAAGTGGTCAAGTCCAGAGGAAAGCAATCAAGTCAAGATAAAGGGATGAGGGATGAAGGGATATGAGCAGGTGTGCTGGGTGTTTTTTTTTTTTTCAAGGCTGTTGTTAAAAAAGCCAACATTGTCGACTCTCCAGTGATTGCTTGCAAAAAAAATAGAAAAATGCAAACCTACATGCTTCAAGTTAACAATTTTGCGAGTTTCCTCTGGGACTGATGTGGCCCATCTGGTAAAGAACATAATGAATGGTTGCAGAGAAACAGGATGGAATATATTTTTTTTTAAATTCAGCATGTTCCTACGAGCGCTTGCATCTATTAATGTTTCTCGTAGGGTGAAATCATGCCGGAAATCCCACATTAAAGAAGGAATAATATATCTAGGGACATCATGTTATAGGAAAATATTCAGCAAGAGGGGGTGGTGTGAAACCAGTAAAGATTAAATGTTAGTGAAGAAAACCAGTAAAGATTAAATGTTAAGGAAGAAAACCATTCATTCATCTTCTACCACTATAGCCGATCTTCCCTCGGGTCATGGGGAGCCTGTGCCTATCTCAGGCGTCTATGGGCATTAAGGCAGGATACACCCTGGATGGAATGCCAACCCATCACAGGACACACGCACTCACATTCACACACACATTCGGGGGGAAACCGGAGAACCCGGAGAAAAACCCCCTGAGGCACGGGGAGAACATGACACATGGAGACGGGAATCGAACCCGGATCCTGGAGGTGTGAGGCGAACGTGGTAACCACTAAGCCAGCGTGCCCCCGGAAAAAAACAGTAAAGATTAAATGTTAGGGAAGGAAACCAGTAAATATTAAATGATTAAGCAGGAAGGAAATACAATGACGACAGAAAATAACCTAGAAAAAAATCATTTCAGTTTTTAAATGAACTAAAATGTAAATCTACATAGAAATATCCCTGATATTCCATTACCTGTCTAAAATAGATCATGATATTCCAGAAATTCCATGACCCGTGAGAATCCTGAATATAACACAAATGTGCTTTATGGCTTTTATACAACAGCATTTCCCTGATTGTTGCTTTATTAATCATGAATTTATATTTAAATGTTAGGCCATCCTTTTTTAACCATTATATGTTACTGTATATGAACATACTTTTTTTCCCCCCCCTGAAAATAGTAACTGTGAAATTGTCATACACTGTTATTCCATTACCAACATTACAGTATTTTGCTCACATGCTCTTACTGATTCTCCCATTTTGTTATATCAGCAACGTTTTATTTTATTTTATTCATATATTTATTTTTTGACATCCAAAACAATAATGCATGACAACCGATAGACAGTCTTGTCGGCGCCGACCACAAATAATGCTCAGGCAACCACATCAATTATTCAGTACCTATAACAATCACCTGTTATAACTCAGCATAGAGATGCAGCCGAGAGTTGCCTTTCAGTGGCTATCAAACTATTACTAACCAAGAAGGCTACGGAACAGCTAAGATCCCAAGACCCTGTGGTAATTTTTGGCGAATAATGTTTTTTTTTTAAATGTCTATGGTTACATATTCAACATATAAGCACTACTGTGAGATCTGCTATTATAGACGATTCCACGTCAGATGGATGAATTTGGCAAAATGGACAATTAAGGGAAATTCTAATTACTGCACTAGAAGGTTGATCAATCACATATAAGAAATTAGCACTAGCATCGCTAATTTGTCAAGTTCTCATTGCTGTTCTAGGCTTAGCAGTTCGTCGATTAGCTTTAGAAATCCATATGCGTTAAAATGTCTGACATGCTTTAAACAAGGAGTAAATAAACCTGCCATTACATGGATCCAGAGTGTCATGGTGTGATTGAAATGCAATATGAAGCGGTTCAGCTTTTGTCAGTTCTACACAAAGCGCTTTTGTTTTGATTATGTCACACGCGCTGGTTTTGGAATGCTGCCAAAGTTGTTGCTAAGCTTTATCATCATTATATTCATTATGATATTATAAAAGAGTGCAGAGGTAGCACAGAATGCATGCAGGGTCATGTGTAGGATTCAGGCGAAACCGCTGGTGCTGCATGTAGCATAAAGACATTTTGGATGGCCATAATAAACAGCACATTAATTATATGGATGTTACGGGGGTCTTATTACACTTCAGCAGACACATGGTGGACACACACTGGCCCATTTCTTCTCTTCTTCATTTGAAAAGAAATATCAATTCCTTTGCTGAAGGTCATTAAACTTTATAGATTTTATAGAGGATGTCATGAAATTTGATGTCCCCCCCCCCATGACTCCACACGTCCAATGAATGTCATGTCCTCATTAGTCAAGTAGTATAAGTATAATTATGATTATTAGGGCCAAGGGGTTTGATTCCATGACAGCTTATGTCACTTTTGCTGAGGGAGCGCTGCTTTAGTGAGGACATCTCGTATGATTTGTTATAATTACGCATATGCATAACTGTTTCGTTTAATTATGACTGTGTCAGGTATAGGAAAGTATCTTCTGTATCAGAAATGTCAAAACATTTAGCCATATTTAGACTCTCTAGGTTTATTTGACTAGAATCGATAAATCCGACATAAATCTAAAAATAATACATCAATCTGAAAACATATTCCTGCCAAAAGTTTGTGTACTTATTGTGTACTTAAGTTTGTATTAACCCTACCTGAACGAATTTATCCTTAGATGGAGACTTAAAGCACTACTTGTACATCGCCCTGGATAAAGGCGTCTGCTAAATACTGTACATGTAAATGTAAAAGTTTGGAAATACATAGTCTTTTGTTGTTGTTTTTTTGAAAGAGACCTGCCTGTTACTTTTGTTCATACGCAACAAGCTAGCTAAATGTATGAAAATGTACTTACGATATAAATGTACAGATATTTTCATCGTAAAATCTTCCCTATCACAGATAACAGCTTCACACGCTCTTGTCCTCCAGACAGCTTCTCTTAGCATTCAGCTGAAATACTTTCAAAGCTCACCAGAGTGTTCTTCACCAGTCGGAGATTTCTTTCTTGCCTTGTGATCCAATCTGTGTGGTAAAATGTAGGTGCATTGCTTGAGCAGGCCCATAGTTTCACTCTAAATAGGTATGCTTCTCTCATTATCTTGTTGTATGGTGTAGCTGGTATTCACATAGGTGTGGAATGTTGGTTCAGTTTTTCTTTCATCCAAAATACCCCCCCAACACACACACACACACACACACACACACACACACACACACACACACACACACACACTACCTTCCCTGCACCAAAACAACCCCAAACCATGTTTCATATTTGACTGTGGCAAGGGTGAGACAGTCTCCCCCTTTTACAAGTTCCCCCTGTTAGAACCAAACATTTGGACTACAGAATTATTCTTCCTGCCATTCACTGTCAACAAGTTGTATTTATTTTTGTCCCCTTATCTACCTTGACTGCTCAAGTTTGTTGTCAATTCATCTTTATAGCACATCTTCCACAAGTACACAACTTAGCAATTATGCAATCCATCGAAATGCACTTTTATTATATTGTAAATGCCAAACCCGAGAAAGAAACGAATGCACATATTCAGTATATTCTGTATAATTGCTCCTATTAAAGGGGATTGGCTGTGTTATTGACATGGCTTCAAATGACATTAAGAAAGTCCAGCAAATTGAAAAGTATGCCTAGAACAGTCTGTGAAGCGTTGTAAAGAAAACTTGCTGTGGGGGGGGGGGGGATAACAGTAGTGACAGAGTGAAGGTTAGAGTCCTGGGTTTCTCTTTAGAAGATTGAGAGCTCAAATTCTAACGCCACCAAACTGTCACTCAACTATAGAGCTGAACAGTATAGGAAAAAAACAACAACAACTATCTGTCCACTGAAAAAGTCCTTTTTGCAGTATTTGAAATAGCGAAGGTTTTTGTGACCTTCAGATTTGTGCACTTATTACAGCAAGGCTGTTATCTCCATCTGTATTGATTTAGTGCCCAGAATTGTTTTTTATCATTATTTGGATTTAAACTGGTATCATGCATGGTCTAGACTGGAAGGATTGGGCTATGATTCATGACCCTGTAGGTGGCATGATTCATAGCCCAATCCTTCCACAGGGAGTCTGTGCCAATGTCAGGTGTCTAAGGCAGGATACACCCTGGATGGAATGCCAACGCATCACAGGGTACACTCACATTCACACACACATTCATACACTCAGGACAATTTTCCAAGGTGCCAATCAACCTGCCCTGCATGTTTTCAGACCGGGGAGGAAACCGGAGAACCCGGAGAAAAACCCCCTTGAGGCACGGGAAGAACATGCAAACTCCACACAAACATGGTCGAGACGGGAATCGAACCCGGACCCTGGGTGTGTGAGGCGAACGTGCTAACTACTAAGCCACCGTCCCCCTTTTATATATATAGATATAGATATAGATAGATAGATAGATAGATAGATCTGTATGCAATATGTGTTTTTATTATATTGATCAAATTTGGTAATCAATGAAATTGGCACAAATTCAATTGGATTAAATAAGATTAAATATATAATTACCTGTTCTCTTTATTTCAGCACACTCTAACAAATGTCTTCCTTCTTTCCTTCAATGCTTATTCATTCGCTCTCTCAATATGCATAATCTTTCGGATTTTCTTCATTTAACAGAAATTCTTGAAGCTGTACATAAAACACATTGCTAAGCTGTCCATTATTTTGCTCATGTGAAAAACAAAATTTGAGATTTACTATGCTCTTCAAATCATCTGTCTGGTACAGAGTGAGAAGCCATTGTCACAGCGCTAGCTCGTTTATTTATTTTTTTATACCTTTGGCATTGTTTTATATGCTTTGAAGGTGGAGACCCAACCTAACCCTAAACCTTGTAGTCCTTATTATTACTATTATTATTATTATTATTATTATTTTTACTATTATTATTATTATTATTATTAATAACCTTATTATTTGTATTTTGTTCACACACAAAATCTATTGCATATCGCGCCACATGTGCACCAAACTGAAAGCCCTTTACAAAAACGGTTTGCAAAAACTAGTTGGATAGCAAAATCAGCGTTTAATTAAGTAATTAAATAATGAAATAAGGCAGAAAATGAAAATGTTACAGAAAAGTATTAGTCACCTTAGTTGCCTTTCAGCAAGATCCTAAAGGTTTACTCGGCACAACTATGAAGCTGGAACACAGTGGTTCTGATAGCCGGAATAAGGTGTGTGACATAATGAAGCTCAAGGACACAGTGTACTCGGGGTGAGATGACAGGGCCGTTTAGTTTTTTTTTTTTTTTTTGTCCCTGGCCCTGTACCGGGGCAAAGAAAAGCAAAAAGCACAAGAAAACAGAACATACGCTGCTTTCCAGTGCCTTGGTTTCTTTCAGTTCAGTTTTATATACACACACACACACACACAAAATATAAATATATATATATATATATATATATATATATATATATATATATATATATATATATGACACCCTTGATGCTGAATATTCACAAGCCACCACAATCATACTCCAAAATCTAGTGGAACATCTTCCTAGAAGAGTGGAGTTCCCAAAGCTGGAATAGGTTTAGGGTTAGGGTTATGAATCTTATAGTAAGGTGTCTATATAGTTCATTCATTCATTCATCTTCTACCTCTATATCCGATCTTCCCTCGGGTCACAGGGAGCCTGTGCCTATCTCAGGCGTCTATGTCACAGGGCACACACACACACACACACACACACACACACACACACACACACACACACACACACATTCATATACTAGGGACAATTTTCCAATCTAGGGACAAATACTAGGGACAAAGGTGCCAATCAACCTAGCGTGCATGTTTTTGGACCGGGGGGAAACTGGAGAACCTGGAGAAAAACCCCCGGAGGCACGGGGAGAACATGCAAACTCCACACACACATGACTGAGACGGGAATCGAACCCGGACCCTGGAGGTGTGAGGCGAACGTGCTAACCACTAAGCCACCGTGCCCTCGGTATCCATATAGTATATGTTGTTATATGTATAAAATGTATTTATATGCCATAAATTCTGTACACAGACCATAAACCTCATGAATCATGGCGTGGCGTACCTTTGTGAATTCCAGGCTAGTTTGTATAAAATCAAATGAAAGTTTTGTGAGCTCAGAAAAACAGTGCCACGCACAGCAGAGCAAAGCACATGCGATAAAAAAAGACAAAAAGAAAGAACAGGGTGTCTCCGAATTCGAAAATGAATGCTGCATGTGTCCTGTCTGTAAGCGAAAGTATGAAAGTAAAACTCAATGTTTTAGTTTTGTGGCTTTTTGGAATTCCAGTCCCTCTGCACATCTAGAGTCGCAATCAGATGCCCTTAAGAAAGTAAAGAAGCAAATATCACACTTACAATTCGCATCTGTAGTCGTATTTATTTGTATTCTGGTCCATCGGCAATATGGGGACATATATTATTTAAATAATAAATGTGTAACTGCAGGATTGTTATGATTAATTGTTTAGCTTGTGCATGATAGCTAAATGTTTTAGTGTTTGTGAGTACAGGGGGAGAACAAAAGTAAAAAAAAAAAAAACCTTGCTCATTTATGTTTTTTTATTTGCAAGATTCAGTGCTTAGTTTGTTGTTTTGTGTGATAATGAATTATCTTGGAGATGATTTATGTTTATAAAGCGCGATGTTATTTCCGTCGCCTGAGCGCCAGTGCTAAATGCTATAATCCGTTATGCCATGTGTACATTAGGAGTTCTACACAGAAAATATTTGTATTGTAAATGTTATTGCTTTTGTCTGAAGAAATGCATTATGAGTATTTATGCGTCTGTCTCTATGTCCCCCTGTGTGTGTGTGTGTGGGAGTGTGTGTGTGTGTGTGTGTGTGTGTGTGTGTGTGTGTGTGTGTGTGTGTGTGTGTGTGTGTGTGTGTTTGTAGGATTCAGGCTTAAGGCCATACTCATTAAGGCATGGACTGTAAGGTGATAGACCGAGGCAGAAGGTGTTTGCGCCTGGCCACCATGAGGCTGCCGTACATCTTCTTGTTCCTGCTGCTTTTCAGTGCCGGAGGTTTGCTGCTCCTTCTGCACTTACAGTACATCACAGAGACGCTCCACCACGGGTCCACCAAGGGTCCAGGTTTGTCCAACTTGTTCACATCATTGTTTATCGCGCAGGTGACTCCCACTGCAGCAACACCATATGCTGCGTTCTTGCAAAAAAACCCAATAATTAAATTAAACTGAACTAAATTTATAGCGAATCCTGCAGTGTCAGAGCTTATGGTAACAGCTTTGGAAACATCAGTAGCGCTGTGTATCATGCAATAGTAAGCCTAGTGGGGTTTATTATGCTGCCGTTTCCCCACTCAGCCATTAGAAAGAGCAGATACGAGCTCAGCTTTCGATGTTTTCACACAGAGCAGGCAATAACTATGGAATGTTTAAGTAAAAACAACTATTGCGACTTTTTGGCTCAGAATTGCGGTATATAAACTCGCAATTCCGCCTTTTTTCTCAGAACTCTGAGATATAAAATGCAAATTCTGAGATATAAAGTCCAAATTCTGACATATAATGTCTGAATGCTGATAAAATCCGAATTCTGAGATACAAAGTCCGAACTCTGAGATATAAATTCAGACTTCTGAGATATAATGTCTGAATTCTGATAAAATTCAAAGTCTGAACTCTGAGATACAAAGAACAAAATCTGAGATATAAAATCCAAATTCTGAGATACAAAGTCCGAATTATGATAAAATCCGAATTCTGAGATACAAAGTTTGAACTCTGAGATATAAAGTCCAAACTCTGATAAAATCTGAATTATTAGATATAAAGTCCCGAAAACTGAGATATGTAGTCCGAACTTTGAGATTTAAAGTCCGAATTCTGAGTTTTTTTTCCTTGTGCTGTCTCTTTCTGTGTGCCCGACGCCTGCTGGTTCACCTGAGAGATTTTTTAAAGATATTTACTTTTGTTGTTGTTATCCTGTATTTTCTCTTCAGTTAGGAGTCAGAGTTTAGGCCGTTACCATTTAAAAATATATATTTATGAATTAAATGTCATACAACAGCTTTATTTTTATGGGAACAAATCTGTGAGAATGAATTATTAAAAATATGAAAAGAGATTAAAGGATATCTCTCAGCGCTTTCTGTCTCTGACCGGGTGAAGTGGTCGTACTGCGTCGTCTCCATTCGCAATATCTCAGAATTGTGAGAAAAGACGTCGGAATTGCGAGTTTCGATTACGCAATTCTGAGATAAAAAGTCACAGTAGTTTTAGGGGAGTTATTTTTAGGTTTTTTTTTTTGTTTCGTGGCTGAAAGAAAACAAAAACGGTTCACACGCGCCGCCTCTCTGCTCCTGATCGCCCCGAAAAAAAAACGAAAAAAAAAAACGGTTAGCTATGAGATAATATCAAGAGCTACACACAGTATACATTTGCATTCAGGTTTTTTTCTTTTCTTTTCTTTTCTTCGTCCCCCTTTTGCTTTGTATAACTGTCAGAAATGTAGGTCGATTCTAGTCTTTTACTAAAGTATAACAGTTTATTCTGATGTATTCTTTTACTTCAAAAAAAGGAAAACAATTTTAGGGCCATCTTTCAATCATCTGCCTGTTATTTCCATTCTCAGATGCCTTTTCTGCTCGACGCAATTGTAAAGAGTGTTTATTAGGTTCATTACTGTATTGTTCCTGTCAAAAAAATTCTATAAAGTTGAAATCTGCAGCGTCCACAGAGACGATTCTTATACATGCTATTACCAGAAGCGCATCCCCCACCATCGTCATTCGCAGCATCCGTGGCGTCCTGAAAGCCAGCAAATCTATCCCTCTAACACACTTAGTGCTGTACTGTAGCATTCCTTTACTCGGAAATGGCAATGTAAATTTGTATGAATGATAAAGCAGCTGCAAATAATGAAATTATGAGAAGTATTGGTCTTGGCTATTAGAGAATAGCTAGAGCAGTGACGAGAGAATCAAATCAATTACTATTGACTGGACCTGTGTAAGCACTCAGTGGAAGGGAACTAAAGAAACAACTCAATAATGTCTGGAGGGCTTCTCCTCCATCTGTGTGGTTTTCTTCCTGTCTATAGTAGCAACTTGTTCTCCGAGCGATCAATGCGTCCATGATCACAGGAATGTTCTGGGTTCCTTTCAACACATCACAAAGACTGTACCATGTACATAAATACCAGGAGTTCAGCACGTGCTGAAATACTCAAACCTGCATATTTGACCTGGAGAAGTGGCAAGGACGGAATGTCACTGAGATCTAATTGTGATGTTTATGCATTTATTTCCTCGAGCTGTGTCTGCGTGATTATAAACATTATTATTATTGGGATTCGTACATGGCATGCTGATAGTGAGGATAATCATTTCCACCCAGTGTTAGTATGGACTTCTTTTTTATAAAAACAAAATCACATTGTAAATATATGGTAAATGTTAAACTGAGCCTCGAGGCTATATGCTGGATGGTTTTTTTCTTCCCTTACATTTTTGATATTTTGTGCAAAATTCATTTCCTCTTGCTCTTCCAGCTGCTCCCATTAGGGGTCGCCACAGCGGTTCATCGTGATTACATGTGTATGCATGTTCTTCACTGGATGCCTTTCCTAACGTAACCTTGCCCATTTTTCCAGCACAAAAAAAATCTGTGCAGTAATATATTGTAGGATTGTATGAACTCAATCATACATCTGTATATATTACAGTTAAAGATTAACTAATGGTTAGAAAAACAGATTTTTGGAGAATATTACAGTTTAGTGTATATGACCCCATTTCCAGCATGAAATTAATGACTAATGATGAATAGTCATTTTTCCTGCATTGCAAGGGTATTTTCTTATATAATGCAACTTCAAGAGCGTGTTTTTTTGTAGTCTGCTATAGAATTAGATCTAGATTGTATCGGGATCACCGCATGCATTGTGATAAGTTTCAAATATATTAAAGGCGTGAAGAATAAAATTGGGTTTAGACATGCAAAACCTTTTAATAGACGTATAATGGCTAGGAGATGCACATGATTTTATGCCCATCTCAAAATTAGGTGTTAATTAGCCGTGTTGCCGTGAGAGCAGCGCTGGCAGAATGTTTCCCACAGAATCGGGGAAAAATTAAAGAAAAAGAAAGAAAAAGACATTTGGAGAAAGAGCTGTTCAAAGGAACTATGTGTTTTATTGTTGTTTGTCAATTCAGATCAGAAAAAGGGATATCCCAGCTGGCACAGTGATTCACTCCATTATTAGGATTAGACTGGAAACTGTCCCAGAAGGAGTTCATTCATTTTTTTGTGTAAACTAGAATTAAATATGTAGAATAGCATATCTGTGGGACTTAACGGTTAACACGGAGCCTCACACCTCCAGGGTCGGGGTTCGATTCCCGCCTCGGCCATGTGTGTGTGTGAGGTTTGCATGTTCTCCTCATGCCTCAGGGGGTTTTTCCTACGGTTTCTCCCCAGTCCAAAAAAATACTCAGTAGGTTGATTGGCACCTTGGAAAATGGCCCCTAGTGTGTGAGTGTGTGTGCACCGTGCGATGGGTCGACATTCCATACAGGGTGTGTCCTCCCTTGATACCCGAAGACGCCTGAGATCCCCGCTACCTCAGGTAATGAATGAATGGATAAATAACATATCCTACATAATTATTATTATGATGATGATGATGATGATGATTCATTCATTCATTCATCTTCTACCGCTTTATCCGATCTTCCTCGGGTCACGGGGAGCCTGTGCCTATCTCAGGCGTCTATGGGCATTAAGGCAGGATACACCCTGGATGGAATGCCAACCCATCGCAGGGCACACACACACACATTCACATTCATACACTAGGGACAATTTTCCAAGGTGCCAATCAACCTACCGTGCATGTTTTTTGGACCGGGGGGGGAAACCGGAGAACCCGGGGAAAAACCCCCTGAGGCACGGGGAGAACATGCAAACTCCACACACACATTCCCGAGATGGGAATCGAACCCGGATCCTGGCGGTGTGAGGCGAACGTGCTAACCACTACGCCACCGTGCCCCCTATGATGATGATGATTATTATAATTATTATTATTATTATTATTATTATTATGGTTGTCCTGCCTAAATTGATGTTTCAAATTGTGCCCTGTGTTGCTGCCTATCTCCCTCTGATGTAAATTAAATCCATATAAAAGTTAAAGGAGTATGTAATGCCATCACATCCTGTACATTTGGGTGCCTCCAATTTTGTAGTAACTGGAAAATACGGCCGGGAAAGCCATATTTGTGTCCCAATACTTTTGAAAATGAAAGCTGTTTTAGATCACTAAAGAAAGAAAAATCTTCATTTCTGCAAAACGTTTGATTATACGTTTCAAAAGATCCCCATGGTGCCTGGCAGGGGACAGATGTGCCACGCCCCAGTGCTCGGTAATTAACACAGAGGGAATGATTTATCAGCTCTATGGGCGAGACTCACAGTCAGATCCAGCCCCATTACAGTGAGATGTGTGTGTGTGTGTGTGTGTGTGTGTGTGTGTATGTGTGTGTGTGTGTGTGTATATATATAGCAATATTATTTTGTCTAAGCAAAATCCCTGAGCATGATCTCTCGAATTCTAAACCGGGTTCAGTGTGTGTGTGTGTGTGTGTGTGTGTGTGTGTGTGTGTGTGTGTGTGTTTGTGAGTGTGTGTGTGTGTAGCATATTGCATTCGGTTGGAGAAAGAGAGTTACATTATCGCAAGCTTTTCCAGCAACCTCCCCTCCTAATGTAATTGCCACTGATCTCACTTTACACACCACAGGCAGAACCGATTTTATGTCCGTGAAAAGATTCATGCTAGTGATGCAAAAAAAAAGAAAAAAGGCTGCATTTGTTTATTTATTTTAATCTGGGTCGGGGTCACTCAGCGTGTCTGGGAACACAGGGTGCGAGGCCAAAACACACACACACACACACACACACACACACACACACACACACACACACACACACACACACACAGATAAGTTAAACAATCTACTCAGCAAAGTAGCAATATGAAACATAAATAATAAATGAATAGCACACACAGACACAAACAAACAGACCCACAGAGAAGCACATATCTTGATACTTTGGGGCAGTTTAGCACCGATAATCTGCTAGCACCGATAATTGTTCGAGGTGAGGTAGAAACCGGAGAGAACCCGCATGAAACCCACACGCAAGTACATGTTTTAAAAAAAAAGCTGGCAGTAATCTGACGTATTAAAGTATTATTAAAGTACAAAGTGTCCTTGAAGAATTGGAGTGTCCTGTATTAAGCCCTGAACTCGACCCCATCGAACACCTTTGGGAAAGACCTGGAACAACTTCACCTCAGGCCTCTTCACCTGTCATCAGTGCCCACCCTCACTAATGCTCTGCAGCTGAATGAACACAAATCCCCATGGCCAGGCTCGAAAAATCTGCCCAGAAGAGTGGGGGTTATTAAATGAGACAAGGGCACCAAAATATGGATCAATCCAAAAGCATATATGGGTCGGTGTCCACACAAATAACTTTCATAAAAGCTATTCAATCATTCATCTTCTACCGCTTTATCTGACTTCTCTCTCAGGTCACGGGGAGCCTGTGCGTATCTCAGGCATCTTCAGGCATCAAGGCAGGACAAACTCTGTATGGAATGCCAACCCATCTCAGGACACACACACTCACACATACTCACATTCACACACTAGGGACAATTTTCCAAGGTGCAAACCAACCTAACGTCCATGTTTTTAGACCCCGGGGGGAAAACCGGGGAAAATAAAGCACCCGAGGCACAGGGAGAACATGCAAACTCCACACACATGGCGGAGGCGGGAATCAAACCCCCAACCCTGAAGGTGTAAGACGAACGTGCTAACCACTAAACCACCGCACCCCCTATATGGTATTCATAATCCAAATTATAATCATATGGGTATATCTGTAAAAACAAACAACATTTGGTTTGATTTCTTTTGCTTGACTGCATCTTAACTTGTTCCATTTAGCAGAGCCTTGTCATTAAAAACCGGTTCAATAGATAACAAAGACGTAAAATGCTATCAGGCTAATCTCTATCGAAAGACAAAACTAAAATAATGTCCCCCCCCCCCCAAGAGTTTCAGGAAGGCCTCCTCCCGTCATTTGAAGTACAGACTCATTACAGGCAGTTAAGGGGCCGTTCATTCCACCAGTTCGGTTCCAGCTGTACATCTACCTCAGTCACATCCCATAAATATTAACATTCTCATTCACTCATCTCCTGCAATCCACACGGGACGGTGTTTAAAACCCTCTCTGATACGCTCTCCCGATCAATCCATTGACAGGTGGTTAAATTAGATGCCCCACAGCTGAGCGATGAGCATCGAGCATCGATCTGTGATCTGTTACTATTTCCAAGCCACTTCTTATCCGGTATGATACAGCAGCTGCGTAGAAAGCGCTGATGATTAACTGCATATTGACTGTCGCTTAATTAAGCCAAGACAAACCCGCAAAATCCATTGTGTCACGCAAAAGCATTTCTGCCTCCAATTACCCCGAGGTGTGAAGCTGTAGATTACATTTCCCTCCCTCGGGTTCCAAAGACAGAAAGTGTTTTGGGGGAAAAAATAAAAGACTGTTGAAGTCAACAGAGGAAATATGAGTTAACAGTTGCGTGAAGCAGGGGTCACACAGCGCCAGGGTCGTGACATTTTACACTTTAGCCGAACGGCACGATTTCAGAGGAACAAAGTGAAGAAAGTAATTGAGGTGTATGATGAGGGCAGGGGTTACAGAGTCTACAGAGGCACAATTCTGTCAAATGCTTCATTCCAACTGTATTCTGGTGCTTTTATTGTAGCAGTGCTGTTTATTTTCTGTGAGCGCAGCCCTCTGACGGTTCGGCTCCCTGATGTGCTTATTTAAGTGCATTATCCTTTTTGTACTAAGCAGCTTTTTTTGCTGTTATATAACAGAGGAGAATCCGAAATCATAAGTGTAGTGCTACACATTACTCATTAGATATTTTGCTTTATGTATATTCTATCTATCTATCTATCTATCTATCTATCTATCTATCTATCTATCTATCTGTCTGTCTGTCTGTCTGTCTGTCTGTCTGTCTGTCTGTCTGTGACATGAAAATACTTTTCATATTTCTAATACTCTAATTGTAACAGATGTTATAAATATATAAATTTCACTCATGGTTCAATGTTTATTTCAAATTATTCTTATAACTATTATATTCATAATTATTATTCTTTTAATATTCATTTCTTGTTCATTTCAATGCACACTTTTTTAAATGTATGTTTTAATTGGTAAATATAGGACGTGGCTCCTTTAAGAACTCTGTTCCTGTTGCTTTCCATGAAAACTGGTGATACGTTTAGGTTATATGCGGTAATATACTGAGTTCATACCGTTTGTGACATGCTCGGCTAGTAGGTGTAATTTGCGGAAATGTAAGAAACGTAACTGTATGTACGTTGGTGAGTGTTTCTTGTTAATAAAGGTTTCAGAACTGGAAAACGTCCCTTTTATATTCCATCCTAACATGAGGAAAGGTCAATGCTGAAATCATCTAGAAAGACCACGGATCGAAGGTTCTTCTGAAGGTTCTTCACGATTCTTTGTTGTTCGAGTCTCGTTCATTCACCGACATAATGCAGAGTGAAGGAGCAAGCAAATTACACACAGATAAAATTAGTACCTTTAAAGCAAATTTGCTTTAACGCGTTAATAAATTTGACTAAAATCTAAAATCTATATAATACAATTATGTATATAACTATATATATATATATATATATATATATATATATAATGATTTTTTTTTTAAGGTTTGTTAGCAAGTGTTTTCCGCAAGTGTTTGCTTTTAAGTCCTTTTAAATCTTGAATTCATAGACTGCACGATTCTGTGTTGTAGAAGTGTGTAGGTGGTCTCTGTATGCACTTATACTGTATAGACTATATATTCTGTCAATGACAGGAAGATTTTGGAGGATTTGTAAAGAAAAGCACAGTCCTGTTTGGAATGAAGCCTACTGCAGAAGAGGGATTTGTGAACCCACACAACAGTGGGTGGAGATCTTTCAAACCAAACTATTCCATGGCCAAGGCAGCAGCTGTCTGTGAATAAAACAAATGGCACATTTGAACACGTCGAGTCACTAATCTCCATATCATCCTTATCATACTAAAGGGGTCGTATTAATGTTATTCCATGTTTGCAGAGCATGCAATTTGTCCTTTTTAAATCGAATGTAATACAGGCTTGAGTAAACACCTCCTGTTCTACCGGCGGTTAATATATATGACTTTGCGAGTGTTATGCTGATGTGTCATTGCGTTTCTGTTCATTTATTTATTTATTTATTTTTAATTTAGAAGGGTGATGATGATGAGACTCTGTCTCTTTGCATACTACGGGGCTAGAATGCTTGCATCAGGACCGTTTCAAGGTTAACTCATTCCCTCTAGACGTATTTCTATGGCTTTGTGTTTCTTTGTGAGCCTTTTCCAAAGCACATGCCGTAATTGATTCCTATTCAAGGCCACCTCCTGCCCACCCACGGCTGCCCGGAGAAGAGTTCCTGCAAACTGCAGATGACTCTGACCCAATTAAACCAGCAGCTACTCTTCATACAACAAACTCTCCTTTTTTTACTGTGAGAAAGGACAGCAAGGATGTTTCGTAGACCAGAATTTCTCAGATACTCACCTCACTGAACCTTACACAGAGGAACCAATTTCACTGTAAAACATTAATTTCAGAGATGCGGTCCGGACCTCAGATAATTATTCAGATATTACATTATTTAATTAAATCACTGTTTTTCAGTTGGTGGATTAGATAGATAGATAGATAGATAGATAGATAGATAGATAGATAGATAGATAGATAGTGGTTAGATGGATAGTGGTTAGCACTTTCGCCTCACACCGCCAGGGTCCGGGTTCGATTCCCGTCTCGGCTGTGTGTGTGTGGAGTTTGCATGATCTCCCCGTGCCTCAGAGTTTTTTCTCCGGGTTCTCCGGTTTCCTCCCGGTCCAAAAACATGCATTGGTTGATTGGCACCTTGGAAAATTGTCCCTAGTGTACGAATGTGTGTGTGTGTGTGTGTGTGTGTGTGTGTGTGTGCCCTGCGATGGGTTGCCATTCCATCCAGGGTGTATCCTGCCTTAATGCCCATAGACGCCTGAGATAGGCACAGACTCCCCGTGACCCGAGGGAAGATCGGATATAGCGGTTGAATATGAATGAATAGATAGATAGATAGATAGATAGATAGATAGATAGATAGATAGATAGATAGATAGATAGATAGATAGATAGATAGATAGATAGATAGATATGTACACACATGCTATAGCTAATACCACTATACGATGCACTAATAATCACCCCTATTAAGACACAGTGTCATGCGATTTTCAGCTGGGGTCAGCCATGATGCAGTGTTAAGGGCCTTGCTCATGGACCCAAAAGTGGCAGCTTGACGATACCGGGGCTTGAACCCCTAACCTTCCAATCAGTAGCCCAGTACCACTGAGCTGCACCCTCAATCAATCTACATATTAAAAGCATATTATTATCTTGCATGCTGATCTCATCATCCATAACATACATACAAGAAAGTTCACACTGAGAACTACTATTTTTAAGCATTTCATATAATCTTCAAACATTTGCTGTTTCTTTATCACAAGAGTATTCTGATAATTAAATGGTTAAATAATGATAATTTTTCTCAGAAAGTTTAGGATTTTTGTGGGACACCAAAAATGCATATAAAACGCATTTACGTTCCATCAGCACTGATTCGCTGATGGATAAGAATGTGGCACATTTCGAACGCTCGGTAGCTTCCTCTCAAACAGCGTGCAGTTGTGCTGAAAGCCTCGTTTTTTTTTCTTCTGGTTACCGTCTTCAGCATTCCAGACCATCAGCACACAAGACAGCATGCTTCAACATACAGCTCACACAGTTCTTCCTCACTTCAGCATTCATTGTTGTCTCTTAAAGCTTCACCAAAAAGAAAACCCCAGTAAATGTTGCGATGAGTGAATTCAGAGGGAAGTTTTTGTAGCATATAATTTTCCTCATTCATATCAATTCAGGCTGTTTCGAAGAATAATGGTGCATTATAATGTTATCCATTCATTAGATACTCATTCGTCATTTGTTATTCTAGTCACGCCATCGTTTTCCCGGCTATGATACATTTTCTTTCCTTGGTGTGAAACTTGACACAGTGGCTTTGCTGTGTTACTGAGGCACGTCTGTATGTACAAATAGTTCTGCCATTGAGGCAAGGGATTTTAGGTTGTTTTCGGAAAACAGTGCTTTTCTTAGTGTGGTGGCGAATAGTTTAAGATCTCCTCGTGCTTCAGAGACATTCGAGAGTTAAATTGTAGGATGTTCTGTATTTTTAATCATGTGACCAAAATGAGCTTGAGGTTTCTTAGTACAATTAAAAACATTAACCACACCAGAATCGTATGATTTATTTATCAATCCCTCATTGTGAATGTATGGAATGTTGCCATGCAAGCATGATTCAACTCGAATTCAATCCTGATTCAATCTTCATTCAACCCTTTTTAACCCTGATTTCATTTGAATTCCAATGCTGACTGAATCCTCTTCAATCCTCTTCAATCCTGTTTCAATCCTGATGCAACCTCATTGTAGTCTGAATTCAACATAGTTTGAACATTGATTCAACTCTGATACAAGACGTTTTAATCCTTATATAACACTGATTCAATCCTGATTTAACCCTGATTCAATCCTGGTTTAACCCTGATTCAATCCTGGTTTAACCCTGATTCAATCCTGATCTAACTCTGACTCAATTCTGGTATAACCCTGATCCAATCCTGAATTCACCATAAGTGAATCCTGATTTAACCCTTATTCCATTCTGACTGAATGCTGATTGGACCGTAATTAGATCAAGTTAAGTAATGCTTTTATTATCGTTCCAATCATGTATAGCACATCACAGTACAGCCAAACAAAATATTGATAAGTTGTATGTTTTCGGGGGTGAAATTGTTCTACACTATGTAGGACACTATAAATGAACAGAAAGGAACAAGAAACGGTACACAACACAAAGTGCTTGTTTATTTTTGTGCAATGTTTTACACAAACTAAATTGGACAGATTTGTAATTAATCCTTGTCCCAAAAAACACCGGCTTTTATACTATTTGTTTATATCCTTCTCAATATCTGGTGCGATTTGAAGTGATTTTTCCGTTACCTTATTTCTGATTGAATCAATGAAAATAAAATGTGTGTAGTGTTTATAAGCATGCCCAGGTAGCTATTAATGGTCCAATAATATAACAAATCCAAAGTATACATTTCACTCTGTCCTGGATAAACTAATAAGTCAGAGAGCAGCATTGAGGACATACAGACTCTGTTCCTGATTTTCCTGATGGAAAGTCTCTTTAAATTGAACTACAGACAGAATGAATAAATAAGGACTAGAATAGATCAGTCTTGATTTTATTTCTCCCGGTGGAACCAAAACCTCACGTTTACCTTATGTGGAAAGTAAACATGGACTTCTTGACTGATGTGTTGTGGTAAATATCGTCGCCGACCTTTTCATGCTAAAGACTTGCTGAGTTCGCTTCCATGCACGCGCGTTGTGTATGAGTTAAGAAGTCCATCTTACTGTGGGTTTTTTGAGCCGAGGCTGTTTACAGATTCCTGGCAGACACTGCCGTGATATACTGCGGCGAGCCGTCACTGGGTGAAATTGATAAATGGATATGGATGGGTGGCCATAATGGCAATGGTAAGAAATTGGATACTTGGCATTTCTGGATTTAATTTACTGTAGGGCTTGCATTTAAGGGGCATTGCACCACAGGCCACTTTATCATGACAAGCACCTAATTATTTTAACCCATCCAAGTGCAGACCATCTCTGCACGCACAGTCACGCTGTGCTGGAGCCGACCAGCTGGAAAAGATGGCTTTCACGTTGCGATATGTCGCGCGTCTCAATACAAACATTCAGCTGCGTTCTGTACAGCTGCTTTGAGACAACACCCATTGCGAAAAGTGCTTTAGAAATGAACTTCAACCAGCTACTGTAGACAAATTACTTCTCTTCTTAAATTCTCAAATTACTGAAGGAGTTAATGCTGTTAATACTCGATGTGTCATGACAGTTTTAATAACAAAAGGGGACCAACACAATATTGTGGTCATAGAGTAATGCCAGATGTGTATTACAATATACAGTGGTGCTTTGGCAAGCGTTCTGCTAACATTGTTTTCAGTTAAGGTCATGTTTTGCCACCAAAATTTCGTACCGGATAATGATATTTGCTCCAGTTAACGTCGGGATTATATCTACTCGGCTGTCCAGTACAATTGTTCAGTCAAGCACACATTTATTGTAAATCAGACACCCATTTGTGAACAATAGATTACGCTATTTACGCTTTTTAGTGCATTTTCAGCAACGGATTAACGATGTTAACCGAGGCATCAGTATAGCATTTAGTATATATGGCTTTCCTCCCAGTGACCCAAAATCTGTGTTATATATCAGCCCCGCTATGGTTATGCGGCATTAATGAACTCGTGAGTCATAATGAGTCATCCTCTCGCGTTCTCATACTCATTAGGTTTTATTATGATCTTGACCCAGACTGAAGCTGATATCAGTGTATGTTAAAGTAAGCTTTTCATGATACACAGAAGAACGCCCCGAATTCCCAATGAGCTAAAACATGCTCTAAATTTTTCCTCATAAGACTCATATTGATTATTTCAAAAAAGTATTATTTAAGTATAGATAAAGGAGGTAGAAAAACAAAGAAACAAAAATGAGACTTGTGTAGTGTGTTCAGGTGAGAGCTCTCATTTGTGTTGTTGGTGTAGTAAGGGTCCTGAAATGATTCTTATGAATCAATTGGAATTCAGTTTCAAACCAAAGAAATGCCAATTGTTTATGACCAGTGTGTATGTAAATCAGATTTATTGTCCAAGAGTGTTTACACACACACACACACACACACACACACACAAGGAATTTGTTTTCAGCTGTTGTTGACTCTCAAAAGTAAAGTATTACAATATACATTGAACTTACAGACAGGACTATACAACACAATGCAGACTATTGTATTGTGGGTAGCTTAGTGGTAAAGGCATTGGGCTCTGGACCAGAAGATCACAGGTTCAAATCCCACCACCACCACCAAGCTACCATTAGTGGGCCCTTGAGCAAGGCCCTTAACCCTCAATTGCTCAGTTGTAAGTCCCTCTGGATAAGGGCGTCTACCAAATGCCGTAACACAGATGTACAAGACAATAGAGACTACACAAGACAACCAAATTCCACAATAGATACTCTACACAGACACAGACACTAAAACAAAAAATATATATATATTTTTACTAGTGCAAGAAAATCATAGATTAAGCTTTTTATATTACAAAAGCTTTTACATATAAAAGACACTGGTAAAAAAAAAAAAAAAATACAAAAAGAAAACAAAAGTTTCAAAATTACAAAAAAAAACAAAAAGCTGTTTCCACACGCAATTATAGTTTGTATTTGTGGAACTGGGTTCGCTCAGTATGGCAGCACCATTCTCTGCTCTGTCTGCTGATCCTTTGCTACTAAAAGTAGTTGATAGTGTGCGGATGGGGCAGTGATTCTTGATCGATTTATTATTATTGATTTTTTTTTATCCCTCTAAAAATATGCCTGTAACCAAAAGTTCTATGGTTGAAACGTGAGCATGTTCACTTTGAGCCCCATTTCTGCACTCATTAAAATTAGGTCTCAGCTAATGGCATTAATTTATCAGTTCATCCTGATGTGCTTCTGGGAGCTTTTCTTCTGAAAAATGTACCATCCCTGAAACAGCAATATGTATATATATATATATATGTCCACTTCCTTGAGAAATCTTTTTCACTCTAATGCACAAGAGTGACACTGATTTCTTCGCCTCCCTGTATATGACGATGATGTTCTTGAAGCCTTCATATGGAACATTCCATTTTTGGGTCAGTGTGTGCTATTCCAGTACAGCGCTCACAATAATAATAACTGGAGTCCCATAAAGAGTCCAGTTAAAAGGACAATCTCAGGCTCCTACAGCGGAGTGAGCAGCACTTCGTGAGTAAAAATTGTAGGACTGGATGTAATTCAATCATTTCTTGAGTCATGTTTTCATGAGCAGGACGTGGAGCTGTGGGTGCTTCAAACCGAGCTTTATCATGTTCAGCAACCTAGCTTTATCATGTTTTAGTGTTATGGGTGTTTTTGTTTTTATTTATTTATTTTTTGATTTTTACTTGAGATTTCTTGTTCTTGAACAGGTCTGCATTTATTTCTCACTCTCTTTGCCTGAGGAAGCTTAACTGTTCCTGTCGAGCGAAATATCAGTTGCGCAAATCCCTTCATTCATCTCGTTAAAGCGATAAAAGTGCGGTCATCAAAAGTTTCCAGAAAGAGGTCTGTACAAGCTAAAGACCTTTCAATGTCAAAGCAACGATCTAGAACACAGAGAAGCTTGACAAAGCAGCAGGACAGAGTGCTCTATTACGCTAGGAAACTGCTCCGGATCAATACAGGTAGATGAGCGCACATTTCTGGTCCACTTGTAAACACGGGGAAAACCGTAACCGGAAAAAAAACACGCCCTCTCTTCTATGCAGCACAGCAGGCGCACAGTGGAGATTGTGGACTAACCTGGATTTTCATTTAGAGAGTAATCCATTTTCATTACATCTTAAGATGAATCTACGCAAACAGAAGGTGGGACGCAGCAGCCTCATCATCCTTCAGGAAGAAGGTCGTGTCAGGCATCCGGTGAAACAATATCGGAGCTTATTCCTGGAGTTAAAGGAAGTGATGGCTTTTAGATTGTTTGTTCAACCTTAATATTTGCCAGCGCACATCATTTCCTCCGAGGATCTGTGACGAGCTGCAGGTGACCTTTTCACGCACTCCGGCAATAATATTCGAAAGGGAATCTCTACATTCATTTTCTTCTCAATTTACATGCGGGGCATTTATATACAGAGAGATACGGCTGGCTGTCATACGTGGCAGTTGCGAACAGCATGAGATATACAGTATATTTTCACACAATTCACAGCCTCTGGCATGCACTAGCTCACTCGCGCTAAATCTCTTCATCTCGGCCGGTGCATGCGAATCAGGCCGAGTGTCCCACGAGGGAAGCGGCTTCCAGCTGCTGCAGGCCGAGACCAAGACAAACCAACGTGACTCAGCAATGAATCATGTACACGCTGCTCTGTAACTGCATGCGCTGTGGGATAAAACAGGTGACCACAATAACAGTGCAGGCCGACAAACCAACTACGTAGAAATAATAATATAAATCATTTCACATATAGAGACCAAGACAAACCAACAATTATGAATAATACAAAAAAATTCTATTGTGTAGAATCATGGTGTTTTCACATACTGTACCTTCAGGGTCACGTTTGAACCATGCAGTGAAACGTTTAATCACGCACAAAATTGGAAAAACAATTAACTAGTGTTTAGTCTATTATTTAACCTAGTGTTTACATTGCATGCAGGGCCCATTCTAGACATTTGGAGTCCCCCTGGTTTCCTTCCCTTCACGTTTGAAAATAAATAAAAAGCACATGAAACAAATCTCATTTCTGACTTCTATGGCTTATACAAAACCTATGCTTGTCATTTGCGATCTCTATTCTGATGATCTCTTAGATTTCAATTACCCTTTTCTCTTTTGTTACCATTCTTCCTCTTGTTTTGTCATCAACTTGCTTGCTACAGAGATCTTAACCATATATATAAATATATACTTACTTGCCTTACCTTTAAATGCACATAGCTTTTTCCTTTGCTTCCTCTTAATGCCGATCACACTGATTTGGAGCCATATATATAGGCCCATGGCTTATTACATTAAGTCTTTCATTTTTGTCTAAGGTACAAATTTTCTGTGTTAGGGGTACCATCATTTTTGTCCATGCCTTTTTCATGTTTATTTTTTTACCTAATTCTGTTGAAATGGTTGAACACACAAGTCTGACTTTGAGAACATTGGTTAACATTTAGAATTTTTATTTTATTTATTATTACTTTTGTCAGATTAAAGTTATTTCTGTGACCATTGTGACTTTTTCTTTCATTGACCAATAGGGTACCAACAATATACGTCTGTATATATATATATATATATATATATATATATAGATATATATATATATATATATAAAAGCTCATCTAAACTAGCTCTTCTTAATTATTTTTATTTACACTTTTTTATATTTTTAAAGACAATAAACACTTTACAGTAGCACCAAACCATGTTTTGTTTCTGTGCAGTGAAAAACTAATAATGTGGTATTAATGTAATACTGGGTAATATTCAGGTGAGTAACAGTTATTTTATATTCAGTAGATTAAGACTCTTATCTTACACTTTGCATCTTGATTGGTGAAATACTGTATAGGATTGTTCCGGTTACAGAGGCCCCGCCTCCGAGCCCAAGCCACTAGATAATTGTATGATCTGCTTATAACAAGCTCTGATTGCAAAAATAGTTCATTGAAATGTTTGTGAATATGACACCGGAATCCCATGATATCATGCGCATTAGCGTGTCCTTACTGGCTCCCATGATCAGGTTCATGATTGGACCATGTGATCTGTTTTGTAAAATGCAATCATGTATTGGATTTTAAAAATAGTTCCACATCCATATATCGAGCGATATGAGACACATCCAATCCAGAATTCATTAATCACACTGACAGTGCTGGCATTTCCATGTCTAGGTTTCTCGGAGTGTAGTAGGAGAAATTCCATCCTGTCCAATTCTTTTAAGTCCAGCCAGCCAGAACACATCTTGCCAACAAGTATCACCACAGTGAAACAGGAACTCGCCCACTGGGTGACTTGCTGGCGCTGCACCGTCATGCACATTGATGAATATCTAACGCAACAGTTAATGAAGCACAGCGTATATTTCTACTCTGCGATTTAATTGTTGTAGAAAAGTTGAGCCAAAGGCTAAGAATGTCGTCTCTTTTACATGCATGTAGCTGAGGCACGTGGCCTTCGCACTGCATAAAAAAGGGCTGCGAGCGTTTACACAACAAAGCCCCCTGCAGTGTAGGCTGTTGACTGTGAGTGATTTCTCCTGCTGATCTCTCCGTGTACAGTGTACAGTCTACATGGTTCGCTAGCATTTGTTTTTAACATTAATTTCTAGTCGGTAAATGATTTCGAAGCTTTTAAGCGTACTCTGCAATGTAAAATGTAAATGTAAAAAAAACAACAGAAAACAAATGGTTTTGCTTTGCAAGAAGCAATAAATGCATGTGATTTGCTTTATGTTGTGTTTTCTTCTGCTTCTGAGTCCTGTTTTGGGTTTGGCAGTTGTGAATATAAGACATGTACAAAAACAAACACAGAAACGAATACTTCTAAATATTTATTAGGGATGTGCATCTCATGTGCGATTTGTGTCTCTGGCCAACGATACAATTCATTCACGATACATACGCGATGCCGTATGATTCGCCCCATTACTAGTATTGGGAAGGTTACTTTGGAAATGTAATAGACTACAGATTATAAATGACCCTATTCAAAATGTAATAAGTAGTGTAACTTTTCAATGACTTTATAGTTAGTAACTGATTACATCTGATGACATTTGGATTACTTTAATTTGGCCACTAGAGGGCACTTTAAGTTAACATTCATTCATTCGTTCATCTTCTACTGCTATATCCGATCTTCTCTCGGGTCACGGGGAGCCTGTGCCTATCTCAGGCGTCTCTGGGCATTATCCAGAGCGATGTACAAATAGTGCTTTATAGTTCTCTCTGCACTTTGGCGAGTGTAAAAATGTAGTGTGCTAATAAATGTAAAGAAGAGTTGGGCAGCTTTGGGGACTCGGCGCGGGTGTGGAGCACACTGATGAGGAAACACACACTTTTCTGATTTTTCAGCACAGCAGCACATAACAGACGGCGGCGGCATCAGGGGGTCTGCTAACACAACACGGGGGTAAACAAGTGAAGCGCCTGACAATAAAAGAGGAGACAGACTCTAAATAAAAGACCAGACTGCCGCAGAAGTTCACACTCCCAAAGTGTACATGAAAGAATTATTTATTTATTTATTTATTCTTAAATTAAGGGGGGACGGAAGCTACACCAACCACCCCCCCCCCCCCCCCCCACCCCCCACACACACACCACACACACACACGCATTTCGAATTATGTTGCGAATAGTCTAGATTCTAGTAAGAGGACAAAACAAAAAGCTCACAGGCTTCAATCTATCCATCTTTTCATTCGTCCGTCTACTCATCCACCTCACTGTTTAGCGACACAAACACTATTGTCACAAGACATTAACTTTTCTTTTACTGTTGGCTTTGGTGTCTGGAGCAGTTTAAATATTGATGTATAGCATGGCTGAGATCAGATAAAGTCAGAATGAAAGCGAGGACACAAGGAGTCGTTTGATGGACGCGCTACATAAACGGATTAACTTCGGGAGGGACTGGCGAGAGAAGGGCAGCGGTTTATAGCTGTAACTTCTAAGTATGTTGAGCTGATTATAAGCATTAAAGCAGACTGCAGGTGTCCTTTGTGTAGCCAGAGCATCTCTTGTATCCTAGTAATTTTGCTTTTACATTCTTTGACGGAACGATTATATCCAAATTTCTCTCATTCGTACTACTAAGTAGATACGTGTATATCTATGTGGCTGGGAATTGAACTCACACGCTTTGGTTCCAATGCCTTATCTACTAAGCTATCACACACACACACTCACACACACCACCACCACCACCATCACCAGTTAGAGTCACATTTGTACCCTTGTCAAAAAGGAAGAATTTCTTTCAGTTGTAGGTAGGGTTGGGAATCAAAAATCGATTCTGATTCTGGAATCGGATACTTTTAGGATTCTCTGGTCTCGAGTACACGCACTTCCGATTCGCTGGCCATGTATTGAAGGGCTTCGCGGCTCCGTATGTTTCTTGACCGCTTCTCATATGTTGTGGATTTCTTACACCTTCTAGTTGACTCAGATTATTATTCTTATTGAAGCTCTTTTGTTTTTGTACCTCACCTTGGATCCTTTTGTTACCGCGGGAAGAAAAGTGTGGCTACAATTTGTAAAAACCTAAGTGTGATTATTGTAATAAACTAATATGTTGCAACAAGGTGCCACGTCCAACACGACTAAGCATCTGCACAAAGAAATGTGTAGAAATAAACTAAAATGGCATTTTGTTCATGTTTAAATTGATATTCTCAAGCTTTCATTTATTTAGATATTTATTTCTTCAAGGCTTTGGAGTTTATTTTACTAAAGCCTTGGTGTGCCGTTGTCCATTGTCAAAAGCGCTGTACGAAATCTGTTGAATTGAATATAGTATGAGGGGCACGGTGGCTTAGTGGTTTCGGCCATGTGTGTGTACCCCCAGTACGGTAGGTAGTAACATGCACGGTAGGTTGATTGGCACCTAGGAAAATTGTCCCTAGTGTATGAATGTGAGTGTGTGTGTGTGTGTGTGTGTGTGTGTGTGTGCCCTGCGATGGGTTGGCATTCCATCCAGGGTGTATCCTGCTTTAATGTCCTTAGACCCCTGAGATAGGCACAGGCTCCCCGTGACCCGTGGGAAGATTGGATATAGCGCTAGAAAATGAATGAATGAATGAATGAATATAGTATGATTAATTTTGGACCAATCAGACGTTAGATTTTCTTCTGTCAAATTAAATAGGAAACGGCATCTTTTTCCCCCCGAGTTGTCAGACCAATGGAGTGTGATGTTGATGGGGGTGACCACAAGGAAAATGTGAATAAACAACAGGTTGCTCGAAGGTACCTGGGATAATTATTAGTCCATAGCGGACTCCACGATATACAAACAACACGTTTTTAGTGCTTGAAATCCAAAGATTTTTGTGGGAATGAAGTGGGCCAAGTTTCTGGTCTTGCACTTTGTTAGAAAATGCTGACTAATGCTATATAACACCACAATCACTACTATAACTGGAGCTACAGTGAGATTGTTATAAACGAAAAGGATAAAAATTGTACTAAAAAAAATACATATAATTAAATATATAATATATATATATTATATTATATATATATAATATATTATAAATATATTATTATATATATATATATATAATATATAAATATATATATATATAAATAATATAATTAAATGCATAATGATTTTAGTGTATCCGTAAATACACAATTGCTGGTACAAAGATTTTGAACATTTCCTACAGCCTCCTTTTTTAGAGTAACCACACACACACACACACACACACACACACACACACACACACCATGGAGCAACACTTTCTGAAACACATTCTTGGATTCGGGAACATGGATATCAGCCCCCATACTGACACACACCGCCGAGTCTGAGACACCGAAACTGGCAGTCGGCGCTAAGATTAGGCTCGGGCTACGCAGGATCTGTCACAGTATGGTGTGTGTGAAATAATCCATGACACCATCTGCTTTGCTTTGCTAATTATGAGTGCAATTAGCCACCAATACCACATATGACCTCATATTGATTTAACATTTCGGGGTTCGTTTCCTCTTGATTGTGCGCACGAAGCGGATAATGTTCTGTCTAACTTTATTACTCCGCAAATAAAGTCTGCTACTTTTCACCGAGCGCTTGATTAACTGATCGACTGTGACACAATGACAGGTTTGTGTGTGTGTGTGTGTGTGTGTGTGTGTGTGTGTGTGTGTGTGTGTGTGTGTGTTCTGTTTTGTTTTCCTTTTGAGTATGTCAGTGCGTTTGCCCTATTTTGGCGTGTCAACTTAAGGACTGATAGCAGCTAAAATTAGCCACAGTGTCGTTTTAAGGAGCACGTAGCATGACGCGGGGTGCATTCTGTCCATTAACACCTGCACAATGTGAGTTGCACATGCACTGACTGCCTTTATTTCAACCTTCAGCTGCCGTTTAAACTCCTGTTCTTGGCTGATCGGGAGTGGAACGTGATGCTTTTGATTAGAGTTCCTGGATCCGTACTGTCAGGTCGACGTGATCACACCAGCAACACCCTTTGGTTGATTGTTTTCCCACAACAACATACACAATGTATTTTCTACCAGGTGCAAGAAATTGTATTGTATAATATTCATTCATTCATTCATTCATCTTCTACCGCTTTATCCGAACTTTCCTCGGGTCACGGGGAGTCTGTGCCTATCTCAGGCGTCTATGGGCATTAAGACAGGATACACCCTGGATGGAATACCAACCCATTACAGGACACACACACACTCACATTCACACACACATTCATACACTAGGGACAATTTTCCAAGGTGCCAATCAACCTACCGTGCATGTTTTTGGACCGGGAGGAAACCGGAGAACCCCGGAGAAAAACCCCCTGAGGCACGGGGAGAACATGCAAACTCCACACACACATGGCCGAGACGGGAATCGAACCCAGACCCTGGCGGTGTGAGGCGAACGTGCTAACCACTAAGCCACCGTGCCCTATTGTACGCGCAGGTTCTTCCACAGAACCGGGTTCTTCCACACAATTCTCTTCAGTTATCCTGAAGGCTGTGCGGAGAGTTGAGTGTGCAGCGCTCCATCTTTTCCAACGCCAACTGTGCTGATGTGCTGCTCTGCAACTCCGAGTCGTGTCGTTTATTCTGCCTGTCTGAGCCATGACTCTGATCTAATAGACCTGAGAGATGCACCGCGTCCTGTAGCGAGGAGCGCTCGCTGACGACATTTAGCCATTTAACAGCTGTACTTTTCTACTCTGCTGCCATTTTTTTTTTGCTTATGGCAAGTCTCGCGTGCGAATTCCGCGTCTATAAATAAAAGACAGGACGTCAGGAGAGGAACGTTTTCATCTTCACCGTAATGTATAAAACCCGAGATGCTTTTCTGCTTACCACAGTTGTAGTACAGTATTTGAGTTAACATCAAATCCCTGTTGGTTTCATCAGTCAAACTGTTTTTACACTTACCTTATAAGCAGAGTGGGGGGAGGAACTAGTTACATGTAATGCGTTATGTAATTTAATCACGAAATAAATGTCATTCGTTTCAGTTACTGAGAAAAAGAAGTGTTATTAAACAACAGTTACTAATGAAAATGTTAAAGATTACAAATAGGGTTCCATCTGAACAATTTCATGTTAAAATCAGTGCTTTAGACGACTGCAGTGGTTTTCAAAGAATACAGTACTAGATTAAAGTGTAATTGCACATCCACTAAAGTAGGTAGCAGTGGTGCTCTCAGTCTCAGAGTGTGCTCAGGGAGTAACGTGATGCACCAAAATGCTGGAACCAATTGCACATTGCACCCCTCCCCCATCAACAATCCCATTCTGATGCGTTTTAATTTTGAAAAATAGAACCTATTTTTCAGAGGGATTGAAACTTTTTTTCTTAGAATGTTAACTTAAAGTGCCACCTAGTGGACAAATGAAAGAAATCAACCAGTATTCAAAATGTAATCGGTTACTTTTATAAGTCGATTGAAAAGTTACACTACTTACTACATCTTAAACAGGGTCATTTGTAATCTATTACATTTCCAAAGTAACCTTCCCAACACTGATAATAACCAAGATGTTGTTTTCCCTCAGAATTGCCTCTGATTGTATGTTTTGTTTTTTTGTTTGTTTCCCCCTTCACCATTCTGTATAAACTCTAGAGACTAGAAACTCTAGAGACTTCAGTGTGTTTAAATATGAAGCGGAATGCTAAAACCTGCCATACTGGAACGACGCAGCCATTCCAACTCACCCAGATTACACTTTTACCCATTCCGATGACAATCCGCATCTGTATTATTCCATGAAGGTGCAGTTGTGATTAAAGTGACAGGGTGTGTCCGTATTCCTTCCATTTAATTTTCTTATCAAAACAAGACCATTGTCTCCATTCAAGGTCTGTTGAAACACAATAAACCGCTTAACTCGGAAGAACCGTAAGGAACTCGGATAATCCGGTTAACATTCGGAAGGAAATCATTTGTAAAGATTACCTTCTTAATTGCAAACATACCACATTTGACTGTATTTGTATTCAGTAGGATGATTACAATAGAAAGAGAGGGAGAAATGTGTGAGAGACACAAAGGAGACGGTACGTTTTTCCAGCCCACTATAGGTCCCGGTGTCACGGCTCTCAGACGCTTCGTCCAGTGTCTTCATGCTTGTCTGAGTGTGACTCACGCTCCGTCTAATCTTTGCTGTGCGCTTGAGAGACAGGCACCAGAGGAGAGCAGCTGGGAGGAGAAGCCTCAGCTGTCAATAATTTGCACACTCGGCACTAGTGAGATATCACGTTCTTAGACACACTTGCGGAACCTTAAAGTAGCAGAGATTATTATTATTATTATTTTGCAATCCCCTATTGCCCTATTAATAGGTACACCATTCTCATGGGCCTTGGTTTATTATTTATAGTAAATACTAATGACTGGGCAGTTTTTTTTTGTTTTTTTTGTTTTTTATTTCCTTATGAAAACTTCTTATTGCTCTTGCACATATCTATGTTTTGCATAGAGTAACCTTGGTCTTAATAGATGTTCCTGAGGCTGCTGAGTTGTCATCTGGATGCTGCAGTGAGCAGTGGCATAAATATTAGTGCCGGCTGTGGGAGTCGTCCTCCTCTAACTCTTTCTGTTTGTGTGTGTGTGTGTGTGTGTGTGTGTGTGTGTGTGTGTGTGTGTGTGTGTGTGTGTGTGTGTGTGTGTGTGTGTGTGTGTGAAAGAGAGAACTAAAGAGCAAGTTTTGGTATTTTTTTCAGTTCACATCCACACCTCACTGCTTTAATCTGGAATGTGTAAGTCGGTGTGAGAAAAGATCCTAAATGAAATCACCGCTCTGTTTCTCTTCCTGTAGATGGAAAGCTCATATTCCCGCAACAGCAGCTGGTGAGTAAATTACATTCACCTATTTTTCACGCATTCAAATAAAATCTTGGGTACAAATTCCTTCGTCTCCGGTAAAAGTGATGTTTCTTTTTAAATCTGCTAGCGGTCTAAAAATGAAAATTACACAAGAGTGCCACACTGTGGTGAAACCAATACATTCCTAGTCATATGATGAGTATGACTAGGAGTATGACAAAAGGGGGGGGGGTAGTGTTTATTAATCGAGTAAAGGACTGCTTCGGATACTTCTGTGTAGTTTCACTAAAAATGAATACATAGATTTTCGGATTGATCCCTTTTTTCCCCTTGAAACATTACAGATTCTTACGGGATCCGTGATGATCTCACACCCCATACAGAATGGTTTTGTTAAAGATGAAAATGTAAATAATATACTACAATGAACAGATCTTAACCAGCATTAAACACTAGTAATAGAATATGGAGTGATGTGTCGAGGCACAGAGTTGTCATCAAAACACCAAATGATGGCGCTCAAATACTTGGTAACGTGCGGTGGCAAAACTCCTTATTATTAATATACTTTACTTTGAGAAAGGGTAAAAAAGTCACAGCAAAGAATATTAAATAAACAAGAAAAAAATATTTTTTTTCATCTTTTTATTGGTAAAATATTCAAAGCACATTGGCAAACAGAGTGAGATCACACTCCTCATTTCACATTTTACCTTTACACAAAAACTTTATTTTCATTTAAGCATATAAAGGGGCTTTTCCCAGTTTACCAGTTAATAAGATAAATAATACTCATGAGCTTGCACTTGAGTAACAAATTGGCTTCGATCCAGCAGAGATGACTTGGTAAACTGCATGTTTAATTACATGCTTCCTGTTTATGTTGCACTGAAATTCAGTAGTTCATTCAGTGTGCAGGTTTAATTTAATGCTGAAGTGCAATAAAGTTATTATGTCTTAAAATCACTACATGATAAATAATGAATGAATTGGGCAAATTTGATCCGGAATATTTATTGTGCATCAATTGAACTTACATGACTGACAGACAGATAGACAGACAGATAAGAATAGATTAAAAATAATAGACTTTTTGGAATTCAATATTGTTCATTCAAATTGCTTATTATTCATTTGATGCTTCATTTTGTCCTGAACTGAAATGAAGTATGATAAATAATCATTAAATCAGGGGTTCGTCGCTATCAAGATCCCTATCTATAATTGACTCTTCATTGTCATTGCAGGACCAGTGCCCCTATTGTTTATACAACAACACACACATCTCCAGTTTCAAAAATGGCGAGAAGCGCAGCCGCGTCCGTCCAGTAAATCTGGGGCGCCATCGCTCTCCTGTCATCCGGCCGAAAGGCGTAGCACCTCACATCACCAAGAACTATCGCAAGCTCCTCCTGAAGAGCTCGTCGTCCCTCTTTCAGCAGCTCAACAGCACTCCTGCTGGCCAGGATTCCAATCACATCCACAGGTTGACCCAAATACAGCGGTCCCGCCGCAAGCTGATGAGAGATGTGTGTGCCAAATACAGAAGCCTCACGAGGACCGTAAGCCGCAGGCAGGTGTCCCGCATCTATGTAGAGGACACGCACAAGCTCCTGTACTGCGAGGTGCCCAAAGCGGGATGCTCTAACTGGAAGCGTGTGCTGATGGTCCTGCAGGGCCAGGCGTCCTCCACCAGGGAGCTCCGGCATGAACAGGTGCATTAGAAAGAACTTTCATTTCTATTTCATGTAAAGTTCACTGAGTATTTGTGTCGATGTTTCTAATGTATGTATATCGATATATATATATATATATATATATATATATATATATATATATATATATATATATATATATATATATATTCTCCAGGTGCATTATGCCAACCACTTAAAGCGCCTGGACTTCTTCAACCACAAACAGATTGTCCACCGCTTGAACACCTACACCAAAGTGCTGTTCCTGAGGGAGCCCCTCGAGAGGCTTGTCTCAGCATTTCGGGACAAGTTTGAGAGCCCCAACTCCTACTATAATCCAGTGTTTGGGAAGCCCATCATCGCCAAGTACCGCGCTAACGCGTCAAGGTCGGCCCTGCGCACTGGAGAGGGCGTGACCTTCAAAGAGTTCATCCAGTACCTGCTCGATGTTCGGCGTCCCGTAGGGATGGACATCCACTGGGAGCGTGTAGTGCAGCTTTGCAACCCCTGCCTCATTGATTACGACTTCATCGGCAAGTTTGAGACGATCGAAGAAGAAGCCAATTTCCTCCTCAGGCAAATCGGAGCGCCGGCGAACCTAACCTTCCCCAGCTTTAAAGACAGGAACCCGAATGCAGCCAGGACGTCCTCGCACATTACCCAGGAGTATTTTTCTCGTCTGAGTTTGAACGAAAGGCAGAAAACCTATGATTTTTTCTACATGGATTATCTAATGTTTAACTATTCCAAGCCATTCTCAGACTTGCACTGAGGACTTTGTGAATGTACAGACAGATATTTTCAATGGTCTGTTGTTTGTTTTACTACAGCCTTATTTTAAATTACTTTCATTATTTTGTTGATTTATTCTGGCTGACGCCAACTAGTCTGTGAAAACCAGATCTCCACAAATGAGATTTCTTGATAAGCACTTACTCCTGATCAGGTTCATGATGTTACCCTGAGAGCAGTGGGAATCGCCTGTATGATATAATCACTTCTAATTGTCTCCACGTGGCATTCCTCTGCCACAATATCTACTGACACGTCTTCAGATAAACGAGAATAAAATAGTTGTTATTTGTCACATGTACATTACAGCACAGTGAAATTCTTCACATAGAACCGGCTTGTCTTCATCAACCATGATGCAGCGCCCCCCGGAGCACAGAGGACGCAAAGGTGGCAGCTTGGCGTCTTGAAGCCCCATTCTTTTTGTCCCTGACTGACATGCGAAATGCAAAGTGTTGTGTATTTGTATACAACATAGAAGTATTGAATACAATATATTGTATATCTATATTTATTAGGGACAGCTTTAAAAAAAGAAGTAATTGGTGCTTTTTACATTTCAGTGGAAAGGGAAGCTCATATTTAAGTAATAAAGATTAACTAGACTTAAAACAAAGTGTAAAATCTGATAATAATAATAATAATGATTAATGGTTGTTAAAGGAGAATTTTGGTCTTATGAGTTGTCAAGACACACTTATTTACATTTATGGCATTTGGCAGCTGCTCTTATCTCTTATACAGATGGACTTGTATGTGTTTTATTGTTTAAAAAAAGGGCCTTGCTCAAGGGCGCAGCCTGGGGTTTGTTTAGTATGGACAATAAACAATTGATTTGTTAAAGGAATGCATGGGGTGGTTTAGTGTTTACTAGCTGATGTTCCACGGTGGTCCCCAGTTTCATTAAACTAGAAATGGTGAAAGTATTTATTTTCTTGTTTAAGATGGTTTTGGGCAGATAACATGTTGTTTATGATTTCTGTAAACTAGTAAATTGTAAATTACACACAACCATACATGAATATTACATAAGCCCAAATGCTTATGTAGGTATAAATGATTTGAGCATTTCCCAGTACGCACGCTGTTTACCAGGGCAGCACAGAGCCTTGCACAAGGGCCCAAACAAGGGCAGTGCTGGGATTTGAACTTGTGATCATCCAGTACAGAGTCAATAAACATCCATGTAAATATGTTTGTTGCTGCATCAGAAAGATTGCATTCATATAAACATGAATTACAGTTTCGTCATAGAAGCTTCTGTCATGGGAAATAAACACCTTCGGACCGATCAGAATTGAGAATTCAGCAACACCGCTTTGTATTTAAAAATGAAACTTTTACTTACTTAAATGAACGACTAATAATGTATTTATTGTTACACAAAACTCCAACACAAACAGCTGAAAACTCATTCATGGTGTCTCTAAGAAATGCTTTTTCACTTTTATCTGATTATTTCACCTAGAAACTGATGTTTGCACACTTTTTGTGCCGTGATGTCGCCCGTAGCTTAAACACATACTGTTAATGAGCCACTGATGAAAGATGCTGATGTTTAAAGTTTGTAATGTGAATGTTTGATGTAATTTGGTGTAGCATGTTATTATAGCCTTAGCATACTGCCGCTCCGCCCATAATCCCCATTTACACATGTTGGGAATGTTCAAAGAATAAATAATAATACATATATATATATATATATATATATATATATATATATATATATATATATATATATTACAAAGTAATGACAGCATATTAATTTTAATGTTGAATGTAATAATATTGAATGTAAGAAATTGCCTTTCTTACTGTTGATAATAATAATGTTGTGTTCAGATTAAATTATTTAATAATAATAATAAAATAAGAAAAGCGTTGGGGGGGGATTTAAACCAAATAAACTGGTTTTAAGACAGTGTATTAGAACTGATTTATTTGACTCCTGCTGTAAATGGTGTTTAATTCATGGTTCTTATATCGGATGTGTAGTGAAACTGCATCATAAATGTTTAGTGTTTTTATGGCCTGTAGCCATTTTAGCTGTGTACATTTCCAGAATAATATGCTTTAGGATTTATTGTATAATATGATTCCGGCATAAAGCTGTATATTTTAACAGTTGAGAAAGCCTGTAAAAGCTGCTTTTGTAGAGTTATTGCTGTTTCTCTACATCAGTCTACATCAACAGTGATGTGCTTCGCTCCCTCCCCCTCTTGTGCTACAGTAAGCCTGTCCCCTCTTCCCTTGCCTGGGGCATTCAGGGCACTTTCGCCCCCGCACCCTTCTTATTACCCCTCCTTTTCTCTCTCTCTCTCTCTCTCTCTCACTCTCTCGCTTTCTCTCTCTCTCTCAGGGATCGCCTCAGGCTCTGACAACTCAGATTGCGGCACTCAAAGGGCACATCAAATCAGCTGCTATTTGTCATCAAGGTTACAGAACAAAGAAATGCACAAATGTCCTGTTTCTCACAATCCTATAAATAAGAGCCTTCTTATAGAGTAATGCAGCGCGTCATTAATCTACCATAAGAATGACATAACAAACCTGGTAGGATTCTGATGATGGGACCCAACTAGAAAAGAACAGAAACATGGACTTACCAGACATCCTCCTAGCTAAAGGAACGTAGACGTAGCTAAAGGAATTCGTACCGTCTACCGCACCATGTACCGTCCACTTTATTAGGAACAGCTCTATGTTTGCTCAATCGTGACGTTCCCTTAAATCATACACATACAGGTTACAGTTAATAAGATCATGATGTAGTATAAATGACCACTCTGTGCAAACAAAAACACAACAATGCAGATCTTCAGACCTTGAAGTGGATGAATTATAACAGAGAAGCGCACGCCACATTCTTACCCTGTCGGTGTGGAACAGGAAGCGGTGGCTGCTAGGTACAGTAAGATTCGCCGATTTGCATGAAAGTTATCGATGTGATGCATCGATTTTACTATATATTGTGATGCAGAATTTTTTTATCACATTTTCATATATATAAGATTTAGATGTGATGTACTTTTATTTCGAAAGAGATTAATATTTTATATGTAGACTGATTAATATGACCAATTAATATGAACCAAAGAAATAAAAGCAAACAATCTGTACGCTATTGCATTGCAGAACTTTTCCCCCCATGGAAACCAAAATGCATTATTCGTTCATTCATTCATCTACCGCTTTATCCGATCTTCCCACGGGTCACGGGGAGCCTGTGCCTATCTCAGGCGTCTATGGGCATTAAGGCAGGATACACCCTGGATGGAATGCCAACCCATCGCAGGACACACACACACACACACACACACACACACATTCATACACTAGGGACAATTTTCCAAGGTACCAATCAACCTACTGTGCATGTTTTTGGACGGGGGAGGAAACCGGAGAACCCGGAGAAAACCCCCTGAGGCACGGGGAGAAAAAACCACACATGAGGCACGGGGAGACACATCGAACCCGCCGGAATCGAACCCGGACCCTGGCCAATATGAGGCCAATGTGCTAACCACTAAGCCACCGTGCCTCGCCGTAATGCATTATTCATTCATTCATTCATTCATCTTCTACCGCTTTATCCGACGGGGATCTTCCTCTGTGTCTTTATCCGGGGATCTTCCTCGGGTCAGCTCGGGGAGGCGTCTATGGCGTCTATGGACATTAAGGCAGGATACACCCTGGATGGAATGCCAACCCATCGCAGGGCACACACACACACACACACACACATTCACGCACACATTCATACACTAGGGACAATTTTCCAAAGTGCCAATCAACCTACCGTGCATGTTTTTGAACCGGGGGAAACCGGAGAACCCGGGGAAAAACCCCCTGAGGCACGGGGAGAACATGCAAACTCCACACACACATGGCCGAGACAGGAATTGAACCCGGATCCTGGCGGTGTGCGGCCTAACCACTAAACCACCGCGCCTCGCCGTAATGCATTATGTTGTATCAAATTAAAATGAGATCGCATTGCATCTCTGTGAATCGTATCGTCTCAGTTATAGAGATGCACATGCGCAGGGCTTCACTGATCGGGAAGTTTGCTGAAACTAACGTGATGTTTTATTATCTACACCAGTCCAATTACAGAGCATTAATGTGTCGTGTTTGCATGTATGTTTACCATTATAAGCATTTCTCATGTCAAATCTCATCAGGAAAACAAACAAACTATTAAAATCCCATGTAAATAAATCACTGTAAAGTGTTTCAATGTTTACATTAGGAGATGCAAAATTTCATATGCGCATGCGTGTACTTGCGCTTATTCTTCCGGGAAGTGAGTTATTGTGTATCTAGTTATCTAGTTAGTTATCTAGTGATACCTAAATGTGTAATTCTGATACCGTCCAGCAGATGGCAATGCCAGCGTAATGAAGAAACAACATTTACTTTGGTATTAATTTTGTTTATTTTAATCATCCTCAAATGAAGAAATTAATAATGAACTAAGGATTTATATAATATATTAACTTTTTAATACAATTAACTTTTATGTATTCTATATTTTAAATGCCTATAATCATTTAAACTTTATAATACAATATATACAATATATATATATATACATATATCTATATATATATATATATATAGTATATGTGTGTGTGTGTGTGTGTGTGTGTGTGTGTGTGTATCTATATATATATATATATATATATATATATATATATATATATATATATATATATATATGTGTGTGTGTGTGTGTGTGTGTGTGTGTGTGTGTGTGTGTGTGTGTGTGTGGTGTGTGTGTGTGTGTGTGTAGGAGATGTGGAGCATGCAGTCTTGTTTGCATGAAGGTTTACGAAGATCTCTTAAAACAGTTCCAAAAATCTCAGCAACAGAGAAGCTTTTTTTTCCAACCCGATTCTCCATGAACTTGAATGGAAGCTGCAACGTGGTGCGATAGATTAGTGTTCTATGCACACAGAGGCTGTGTTACTGGGATGCACATCATTTGGATAACCCGTTTATTCCCATCTCTTTCTCAGATCCCCCGTAAATGAAGGAAATTAAGTGCAGGCGCTCGAGGCGACATCCTAAGCTATTTAAATCTTTAAATTTACATCTTCCTCCTGCCTCAAGTAATTGAACTAACTCCGGGCTTGCTGCTTTAATTGAGCAAAAATATCTTGTCTTCCTGCTGCTTTGCTCTGACGAGGGAAACTAATTTCAGCCAACGGCGAAGGGGCGGAAAAAAGGGGGAATCAGTTGGCAATATCGTTTCAGTCCAAATAATTTGAAACATAGCCTAATTTATGAATGCAAATGCAAAGTGTTGTGGTTGCCATGTTTGGATTTGTAACTCGAACCAGAACGGTCTATAAGTCTGAAAAAAAAATAAACATGCATTATTAAATGTTATTCACTGATTCCTTTTTTTTTTGATCGAGTCTTCTCAAGACTGTCTTCACAAAATGTCACGTGACTTGGAAACCGACTTTATAAGAGTTGATGGTATTTCCAAATTGCATGTGACGAGTGTTTACTATTGGTGACGTCATAAGCGCCGCACATACTCTGTTTTTTTATATATATATATTTTAGTGTTGGTAGGTTCTATATATATAGTGTGGTAAGGTTACTTTGGAAATGTAATAGATTACAGATTACAGATGATACAGATGATTAGTAGTGTAACTTTATAAAAGTCACTGATTACATTTGATTACTTTTTAATTACTTTCACTTTTCCACTAGGTGGCGCTCGAGAGAAGTGGGATATATTTTCTTAACTGAGCTGCCACAGAATCGAATTGTTGAGGGGGGGAGGGTGGGATGGGGCGGTTGTTAGGCGGTGGTCGTTGGAATTGATAATCGTCAACATTTTCTACATTAACTATAATTTAAGTACATATTTTTTCGCTGTAACTGTTACTTTTATTTCGTAATTAAAATACGTAAAGCTATAACATGTAACATGTAACTATATATATATATATGTGGGGGGGAAGGGTGTGTACATACAGTATATATTATTCATATGTTTTTAAAGTTGAAATGAGTAAAGGCATTTAAAATATAAAATAAATAAAAGTTACAATAATCTATATATAGGGACTGACAGCTGTGTTTGCTGGGTTGCCAAGTCTTACTGGTCCAGTGTTTTTGATTCCTAAGCTCGGGTTATTGGTTGGGTAAAGTTTTGAAAGTTCTCCCAGGGTTCCAAGGTTTACTCCTTTCTGTTGATTAGAGGCGCAGTAACGTGTGTATGTGTGTGTGTAAGTGAGTGTAATATGGGAATACAAAGCCACTGCCCCCCAATGAATGAAAATATAATGATGCATTGCATCTTTACTGTAAAAAAAAGTTTAAAAATGCCATATATAATGTAATGTGATGATTTTGTGCTGCATAGTTTTGCAGTGTGGATTGTGATGTGGTGTAGTGCTGTAATGATGGTGATATGTGGTCTGTTACTGTGCTGTTGTGCTGTCGGTGTGTAGTAATGTATGAGGTCAAGTCATTTGTAATGTGTGTGGTAATGTTTAGTTCGTTGTAATACGTTGTTGTGTTGTGTGTTGTATTGTGGCGTAACGTGCAGCGTGTAGTAATACGGTGTGGTGTCGTGTTGGGTATTTAGGTGTATTGGTATATTCCGTGGTGTGTTCCGGTGTGTGACAGTGGTGTGATGTGATGGAAAGGGTGGTTATGATGGTGGGATTGAGATCAGGAGGCCTTGAACCGTCAACCTGATACAACTGAGAAACTTCCGTCGAACTTCAACGGCGCTCCATCAGTTCATTCTCTCCTTCTCCTCGGCCCAAAACCAGAACCTGTATTCCTCAGGCCAACCCCCACCACCATCACCACCCCCCCCCCCCCCTCTCTCTCTCTCTCTCTCTCTATGGAACACATGCCATTAAAGTCGGTCGCGTCCATCCAGCCGCGCGCTGTAATTGAAATGGCGCGCGCGTGGCCGGAAGCGTTTTTGTGCTCTGTCGTGCGGTGCGCGCCGATCCGCGTCACTCCGGTCTGGAGCGCAACACAACAGGGAGAGAAGAGAGAGAGAGAGAGAGAGAGAGAGAGAGAGAGAGAGAGAGAGAGAGAGAGAGAACGAAGGAGAAATTCACACAGATACACGAGAGAAAAAATACAAACCAACAAACACGTTTGATCTTTTAAAAATACATCATAAATAACCACCTCACAGTGCAGATAACCATCTACACCGTTGTCTCTCTTCCTCTCTCTCTCGCTTTCCCTCTCTCTCTCTTTTTGCGAGCGCGCGCACACACACACACACACACACAAACACGCGCGCGCACACACACACACGCGTGCACGTGTTAGTTTGGGAGAGGAAAGAACAGAGAAATATGCACGGAGCGTACGGAGTGAAGGATGCGCGTGTGCGCGGCGGGGTGAGATGGTGATGTGCTGAGGAGGGCAGGAGCGCAGCTGATTGGAGGCTAATCCATACCCCCCCTCCCCTCCCCCCTCCCATCATCACCACCCGGAGGGTAAAGGACCCACCCGTTATTGGGTGGGAAGGGGCAGTTTGCAGAGCCGCGAGCCAGAATTCCTGTTCAGCTCTCCTTCACTCTTATTCGGAAAGGATCTCTGGCTTCAGCTCTCTCTCTCCTTCTCTCTCTCTCTCTCTCTCTCCTCTCTCTTCTCTCTCTCTCTCTCTCTCTCTCTCTCTCTGTGTCTCTCTCTCGCACACACACACACACACGAGCGCGCTCTCTTTCTGTCTCACACTCCAACCAAAAACACTGGAAGAGTGAAGCTTAAAGACGCGATCGATCTCATGCGTTAGAGACCCGGACTGAGCCATGACTTCCAAGGTAAGCACGCGCTTCTCTCCCCATGCTTTTTTTTGAAACTCTCGGTATCTCTTCCGCGCGCGCGTCGTGCGTGCGTGCGTGCGTGCGTGCGTGCGTGCGCGTGTGTGTGTGTGTGTGTCTGTGTGTGTGAAAGCCACCGCGACCGCGCGTTCTTGTACACGCCGCCGATGTGGAGATGCTTTGCGTCTTTTTCTTCTTTCTTTATCCCCCCTTTTTTTTGCGAATTGAAAATATCGTCGATTTTGTTACGAAGAATCGAATCGTTTGAAATCCGAGGGAAGCGCCGAAATACCGATTATTCTCGAAAAGTTATTAAGGGCTGGAGATCTATCTGCAACACCCCTCTCTCTCTCTCTCTCTCTCTCTCTCTCACTCTCGCACACACGCATACACACACACACACACACACACACTCACGCAGGCACGCACACACGCACACACACACAGTTCCTGATCAGATTTCATCGGACATCCTACCATGTTTGAAACGGTAATACGTATAGCAATATTCTTTCTTTATTTTTATTATTATTATTATTAATATTTTGATAACTTATAAAGCTGTATTTAGATTTCACATCTCCGGGATGTCGCTTTCCGCATCTCCAACAGCTCGGTACAGTATATATAACGCACTGCACGGAGTGGATGTGCCATTATTTTATAGATATATATATATATATATATATATATATATATATATATATATATGTGTGTGTGTGTGTGTGTGTGTGTGTGGTGGTATGTGGTTTTGAAAGTGTTTTCACACTGTAATAGTAGAATGTGGACCATTCATTAATTCATTCACATTTTGGGGTGTTATCAAGCAGATCTGGAGTTTACCTCAGTAATACTGGTCTCATTATAATATAATATAATAATATGGCTGTTTTTAATTTTTTTAATCGCTGTATCACCTTTTTTTAATCACCATATCAAGGGCTTCATGCAAAATCTCCTGGAAATGTTCTTTGAGTTGAAACGTGTCCAAAAATCATTTTTCTGTTTGTCTTTCTCAAAACATCAGGCGTTCCTAAAAGAACTTACAATACATCATTTTACCTCTCGGTATAATCTTCGTTACCTCTGACCCATTTGTGTTGACGTGTGCCACCCAGATCTTTCCGACCCGTCTTGTGTTTGTACTTGTTATTGAAGTCCCAACCCTAGATGAAAATGAACAGACACGGGTTCGCCCGGAGCGCCGTGCCTCGGGCAAAGCAGCCTTTAACCATCTGCTTAACATTTTCAGGAGGCTCATATAACAGCAATTGTAGCTCCATGATGACAGTTTGTATTTCTATGACAGATGTTGTTCCAAAAAAACTAACCAAACAAAAAAACAACAAACCAATCGGCCATGTTGAATGAACGTGTGCACTCTGGTGTTCACTCGGACGGCAATTTGCTTTCAGATGTGATAGATGTGTAGGACGTCACAGAATGCGCATTTTGTTGATGTTGCCATGCATGTAGAGGATTTTATTTCTCGTTTCCAGTATTGATATTGGACTGAAGACAGAAAGTAAAACCTTTTAATAAAATGTATCTGATCCGGATTTTCAGGCCGATACGATTCAGTTTGAACCCTAGAAAACTCCTCTTTTTCTCCACATCAGAAGAGCCTTTATTTGTCACATTTACATTACAGCACAGTGAAATTGTTTCTTTGCATATCCCAGCTTGGGTCAGAGCCTCCACAGGGGCAGCCATGATACAGCGTCCCCGGAGCACAGAGGGTTAAGGGCCTTGCTCAAGGACCCAAGCTTGGCGATACCGAGACTTGAACCCCGAGCATAGGATAAGTAACCCAGTGCCTTAGACCACTGAACTACACAACCTCCACCACGTGAAGATGCTGATTTATTAGACTCCACACCAAACCGTTTGGATGTCATCAAATCTTTCACATCTCACAATCGCTCCCACTACCTTTAATTAGGAGTTTACACATTCCCAGCATTCCCTGAAGGTAGACACCTACAGTACCATCTATTCCTCCCTGTCTCTCTCTCTCGTGCTCGTTAATAAGCCTCATCCTTTCCTCCCCTCCAGTTCTTGGAGAGAGAAAAAAAACACACACACAAATTCTCTTGATTAGAGGTGTGCTACTAATTTTTGACTGAAACGAGGTGGATCTGAGGTGAATGCCAGAGTGATCTCCCGGAGCATGCACCCTCAGCGAGTCGGGAGGAAGAGGACTCACTAGAGGGAGCAGCAGTGCTTGCAGGTGTGTGTTATGTGTTTGTGTGTGTGTGCTCTCCGTTCAGAGTGTGTTTTGTTTTGCGTGTGATCCACAGGAGGGAAGAAGCATGTCTCGCCTCTCTTTGACCCGCTCTCCGGTGTCTCCTCTGGCGGCGCAGGGCATCCCTCTTCCTGCTCAGCTTACTAAATCCAACGCCCCCGTTCACATCGATGTAGGAGGACACATGTACACTAGCAGCTTAGCTACACTCACAAAGTACCCAGACTCAAGGTAAGATACTGACATATATATATATATATATAGATATATATATATATATATATATATATATATATATATATATATATATATATATTTATATAAACTTTTAAGAGAATGTGGTCCTCCTCCAGTTGTCACCCCATGCCATGTCTGCGCAGATGTCTTTTTTTTGTATGTTAAATAGAATACTTAACATTGCATAGTAACGCCAGTTTTCCTTTTACCTCCCAAAAAAGACTATTCTATTCTAAAAAAGAGTAGTAAATAGATGGCTAATGTAATTTGTCCCAAATGTCATTTGTATTTCCTTGTCATGCGCAGTGTTCCCGGGATATGATACAGATCCACTGTGAAGCCAATCAGCACTTTCGGAAAAAGAATGATCAAACGAACTACATTTTTTTAATATTTAGGAAAAACAAATGATCTGTTTTAGATTTAGCACCAGGACGAATCATAGACAAGGGGGCTTTATGAACTTTGGAATGGTTTCTATCTAATAGATCAGGCGAAGGGAAAATGTAATGCTACAGTGTCCAGAGACATCCAGAACCACCGGTGTGCCTCCAAAAAAAAAAAAAAAAAAAAAAAAATATATATATATATATATATATATATATATATATATATATATAGGGGGCACGGTGGCTTAGTGGTTAGCACGTTCGCCTCACACCGCCAGGATCCGGGTTCGATTCCCGTCTCGGGAATGTGTGTGTGGAGTTTGCATGTTCTCCCCGTGCCTCAGGGGGTTTTTTCCCCGGGTTCTCCGGTTTTCCCCCTTTCTCCGGTTCTCCCGGTTGCACCGGCCCCCGGTCCAAAAAGGTGAACATGCACATGGTAGGTAGTGGTAGGATTGATTGGCACCTTGGAAAATTGTCCCTAGTGTATGAATGTGTGTGTGTGAATGTGTGTGTGTGTGTGTGCCCTGCGATGGGTTGGCATTCCATCCAGGGTGTATCCTGCCTTAATGCCCATAGACGCCTGAGATAGGCACAGGCTCCCTTCGTGACCCGAGGAAGATCGGATAAAGCGGTAGAAGATGAATGAATGAATGAATATATATATATTTTTTTTTTTCACAAAAAAAAAACAATAAACAATAAACAATAACCAAATCACTCATGTTGAATGAACATATATATGGACAAATAGTTGTTATGTCCTATTGTATGAGTTATACATGTTAATTATTTATGAAAACATTCTCAGAAAAATTAATTATCTTTGGTTCTTTGCATTGCAATGTGTCAAAATTCTTGTTATTGCTAATCACATCTAGTAAATCGCAGATCGGCTTGTAAACCCGTCGTGTTGCCTTAATGACCGCAGAGCCATTTATTTACTGACCAGTCAAAACAAGGAGCTTGGGTTAGGGGGAGGATTAGATATATGTCCAGGTCGAGTGTTAGTTTGTCTATAAGCCATGACATCAGTTTCGCTTTACAGATGAGCAGCAGTGCAGTGCACACGCAGGAGCATCGGAAATGCATCTCTCCAATGCCACCCCCTCATTCTCATCCCCAGTGAATTGTCTCGGTGTCTGCCCTGCCTCTGACTAACTGAGCTATTAGCAGAAATGCTGAACTCGCCGAGACAAAACCCACTAGTCTGTAAAAAAAAAAAAAATAGTTGATGTGTGTTTAATGATGTCATTTGTATTCAAATATACAAAGAGGAGGAAACCGTAGGAACGTAATCTCGCAGGAAGGAACGCCGATGCTACATCACAGCGCACCGGCGCATTTGGTGGACGCTCCGTGTATGGACATCACCTACAGGATACTTTGATTGACCTTCTGTTCGAAAGATAAGAAGCAGCATTCCCACATGTGGTGCTGTGAAATTCCTACCTGCTGCATCTCAACCCTCCGAGGTCCTTCTGATTCACTCCCCCATGAGAGGCGGGTGGAAAAGAGCACCACCTGTTAGGAAAGGGAGAGGACGGGGGAAAGCGAGAGAGCGGAGCACGAGCTCACATCTGCTCAGCTTAACACATGCCATGGCCTTCTCTGATTTAATAATGTAGATAGAGAGACAGGGGAGGAGGAGGAGGAGTGCAGTGTAGGGGAAGTGCAGGGTGGGGGTGGGTTGGGGGGCTGGGTGGGGTGGTGGGTATGAGAGCAGGCAGCATTTTAATTGCTTTTTAGAGAAAAAAAAAAGAAAAGAAAAAGAAACGGAGATGAAAAACTAAGATTGCCTGAAGCTATATGGTGAAATTCTAACTGGGGGAACTGCAAGACCATATGAGAAAAGAAGCACCGCAGGCACAAATGGGGGAATTGGTTTTCTTATTAAGTGTTTTGCATCAGTTTCCAGAATGGGAGGGAGGGAGGGAGGGAGAGAAAGAGAAAACGAGAGAGAAAGAGAGAACATGAAATGAAATGGGAACATCTTTGCAATGACAAGATTTAAGTTGATTTAACACACGAGCAGAAATAGCATAAGACATGAAACCAAATGTTCGGCCTCGTTCTTCAAACCAGGTTAAACAATAAAACTCCGTTATTCTCACTGCGTATCAAATTGTCATAAAGCTCCAGTGCATCAGGATTTATATGTTTTTGGGGTTTTTTTTTTGTCGTTGTTGTTGTTGTTGTTGTTGACGTTATTGTTGTTTCCACGTCAGAATCAGTCGGCTGTTTAACGGCACCGAGCCCATCGTGCTGGACAGTCTGAAGCAGCACTACTTTATTGACCGGGACGGGGAGATTTTCCGCTACATTCTCAGCTACCTTCGCACCAGCAAACTGCTCCTTCCTGAAGACTTCAAGGTAAAATCGAATTAAAGCCAGACTTTATCAATCCTGCCATCTATCTAGTGATTCATTTCCATACTAAGAAGATACACCTTTTTTACCTTTATAATACGTGTCCGTGTCCGGCGCAAAATAATAACATGATATATCATTCATTCATTCATTCATCTTCTACCGCTTTTATCCGATCTTCCCTCGGGTCATGGGGAGCCTGTGCCTATCTCAGGCGTCTATGGGCATTAAGGCAGGATACACCCTGGATTGAATGCGAACCCATCGCAGGGCACAAACACTCACAATCACACACACATTCATACACTAGGGACAATTTTCCAAGGTGCCAATTCAACCTACCGTGCATGTTTTTGGACCGGGGGAGGAAACCGGAGAACCCGTAAAAAAAGAAAAAAAAAACCCCTGAGGCACGGGGAGAACATGCAAACTCCACACACACATGGCCGAGACGGGAATTGAACCGGGACCCTGGCGGTGTGAGGCAAACGTGCTAACCACTAAACCACCGTGCCCCCCATAATATAACATATATAATTTAAAAAGCTCACGTTTTACCTCTGTAGACTTTTGGACACAAATGTAAAAGCATTCTGATAATAATAATAATAATAAAATGTAACAATAAAATTCTCTCTCTCTCTCTCTCTCCTCTCTCTCTCTCTCTCTCGCTCTCTCTCTCTCTCTCTCTCTCTCTCTCTCTCTATATATATATATATATATATATATATATATATATATATATAGAAAGATAATACATGCATTAAATGTTTTGGCCTTTTTTATAGTTATCTTTTTATTTATTTATATTTTTGACAAAAAATAGCTATATGCGTTCTGCATTATTCGGTCATTAATGAAATTATTCATTATTAATTAAAGCGTTGATTTTGACAGCCTTAATTTAGCTACTGGTAAACACGTGTCTGAGAAAAAGGCAAACTCAAGTCAGATAGCTAATTAGCTAGGTGTTGTTCTACTATAAAATGTAAATAAAATAATGTGGATATGATTAATCATAAATCAAGTGTATATCTGTGAGAAATAGAAAGGCCGCAGGGTTTTAATTGCGTCATGCACGTGACTTTGACACGACGGGTGCACGAGATCAATCGGTTCGCTGAAACTGGTGCAGGTTATTTTATAAACTCTTTCTTAGCCACTATCCATTTCTGATGCTGATTAATATGAATCCTGAATCGATTGTGGCATTTGTTATGAGGGTCAGCGTGTAGAGCTGTGTTTCGAGTCCGATCACAGTTACAGTGACCCGACTGAGGAAGCTGCAAGTTGTGTGTTGTGTCTTTTGGTTGCAGCCAATGAAACAGTCTGGACGCTCGCGTCTGCAAATTTTCTGAGATGCTTTGAAATGATTCATAGACAGCCGCAACAGCTCCGATCATTACATCTCATTACGCTCAAGCTTCAAGTGTTCAGCCATCACCCTCTTCACCCTTTTCCAAGCTGGGAAATATGCAAATCAGGCCGGCTGACTGAATTGATCATCATTTGCAGCCCCATAGAAATGCCGCGGGGTTTTTAATTGCGCCGTGCACGTGACTTTGACACGCCGGGTGCACGAGATCAATCGCTTTGCTTTGCTAGCATATCCGAAAACGGCAGCGGCTCGCTCATCAACGCGTTCCCGCTCTGAAAATGTTTGCAAATTTATAACAGTGAAAGCTGTAATTCATTGCCAGTCTGAAGCACTTGTTACTTTAGATATATACTTAGTCGCTTGTCCCCTTGGGGGGATTTTGTAACGTGTCAAACGCAATTCGGACTATTTCAGCTAATGGAAATGCAATTCAGTGCGCTTTTATCAATTTCTTTGTCTAGTAGCAGCTTCAAAGCGCCGCGGTAATCACGAGCAGCTATTGAGTGGTCTTCCTTTATAGTTCTCCGCGTTCACTGGATTAAGGTAGTTCAGAATGTTGCCTTGTAGAAGTCGCGACATATCTAACCCTCGCGACAGACTGAGGATGAATAGCACCTTAAGACTTATATTTCTCTTTGAATTATTTCAAGCCTCAAGGCCTTAAGTGCATGATGACAAGGAGCGAGAGAGAGAGAGCAGAGAGAGAGAGAGAGAGAGAGAGAGAGAGAGAGAGAGAGAGAGAGTGAAATAGGCCGACAGGGTGGGGCAAGGGACAAGCAAAAGCAGCTTCTTCTTTTTTTTGTATGCACGTTGAAGGTATGGAGCCTGCTATTGTTCACCGTGGCGTAGCCTGCAGGAAAATGAGTAGTTTGTACTGGGTGGAGATGAATAGCATAACTTTTTCGGCGATGCAGCGTGGAAGAGCAGAAGCAGCTCAACTGGAAACACATCACAGAGCTTAATGGCAAAGGGACCGAATAGAGAGAGAGAGAGAGAGAGAGAGAGAGAGAGAGAAGAGAGAGAGAGAGAGAGAAGATGAGAGGGGAAGTTTCTGACTAGAGGGTTTCTGACTACCTCCAGTTGTGTTTCCTGCTTCAGGATACTGTAAGTGTGAGTGGTAAAGGTTGCCAGGTCTTCATAGTGTAAATAAATGTGCTCATCTGCTTTACCTGCATCTCTGGGAAAGTTCTAGCATTTTTACTTTGGGTTATTATTACATTCATATTGTCTGAAACGCCTAAGAAAAGGAGTAAACCATTTTGCTAAGGCAAGAAGTACATATGTTCTGTATGAAGATATATTTATACATAACTATATATATATATATATATATATATATATATATATATATATATATATATATATATATATATTTATTTATTTATATACACTGTTTCTGTGTTGTTGAGCGAGTGTGTGTTGTTTTAATGCTAGAATTGAGTGGCAGTGCCATCTGGTCTGGTGGAAAATGGTAGGGGTAAAAGGGCTGGGGTGAAGTGGCTTCAGGGTATTAAGACCCTCAGGCTAATACAGCCAATCTGTGCTTCCAAACCAGAGTCTATGTGTGTGTGTGTGTGTGTGTGTGTGTGCAGCTCAGCATGAGAAATTCTACAGACCTACATGTTACTGGGAGGTAGTACGGCTGTTGATGTTGGATTCCGAAACCATTGGTTTTACTAGTTACAATTTGGATTCCCCATTGATGAACCTGTAGCTTTCATGCTAAAATACCATGTATAGGTCGCTCTGGATCCAGGTGTTATTTAACATAAGCCTATAAAGAGACTGGATAAATGTCGTGGACTAAATTAACAATACTGTAAAAAAGCTGTAAGGTTTACAGTTATGGTTACCAATATTAACATCAGTAGTGTTAATTATGCAAAACAATATTGGTGGTCATATTTATACAGACAGCAGTCCTGCAGTAATATTAATGCTGATGGTGGAAATGAAAAATTAAATTGTAGAATGAAGCGATTATCTGGGAAAAAAGACGTAGCCATGCGCTGTATTTAGGCTCCATAACCCTCGACTGGCACGGTGGTTTAGCAGTTAGCACGTTCGCCTCACACTTCCAGGGTCCTGGGTTTGATTCCCGTCTCGGCCATGTCTGTGTGGACTTTGCATATTCTCCGCGTGCCTCACAGGGTTTTTTCTCCGGGTTCTCCGGTTTACTCCCCGGTCCAAAAACATGCACGGTAGGTTGATTGGCACCTTGGAAATTTGTCCCTAATGTATGAATGTGTGTGAATGTGTGTGTGTGTGTGTCCTGTGATGGGTTGGTATTCCATCAAGGGTGTATCCTGCCTTAATGCCCATAGATGCCTGAGATAGGCACAGACTCCCCGTGACCCGAGGGAAGATCGGATAAAGCAGTAGAAGATGAATGAATGAATGAATATATATCCTTGAAATCCTCTTTTGCAGGAGTTCCAGCTGTTGTATGAGGAGGCACGTTATTACCAGCTGAGCCCGATGGTGAAGGAGCTCGAGCGCTGGAAGCAGGAGCGAGAGCAGCGGCGAGGAGCGCAGCCGTGCGAATGCCTGGTCGTGCGGGTGACCCCTGACCTGGGCGAGAGGATCGCCCTGAGTGGAGACAAGGCTCTCATCGAGGAGATCTTCCCCGAGACTGGAGACGTCATGTGCAACTCGGTCAACGCCGGCTGGAACCAGGACCCAACTCACGTCATTCGATTTCCTCTCAACGGATACTGCAGACTCAATTCTGTACAGGTAAAGTCACATGGTTCCTCTGCAGCCTTCCTCAGTGAGTGAATGTTCTGTATGAGGAAACTAACTTATTACTGTTTATTCCTAATTTAGAAGAGTGTACCTGGGGGATTGATGTTTGTTGTTGTTGTTTGTTATAGAAATATTAGTCACCAACTTTATGGGCACCAGATTTAAGCCCCCAAGTAGCACATGAGTACACATTCTACCATAATACTATCTAGAGCTTGGTTCACCAACGTGGTGCCCGTGGGCAAGTGCACAACTCATCAGTGAGAGGCTTGCTATAAAAAGTGTCTATAATGTAAAATGTAGTTAATTCGTTGTTGATAGTCACTGTCAAGAGTATTTACATAGATAAATGAGTATCATTAATAGTTAATAATAATATTCATAATAATATTAATATATAACTAAGGTAAATTTGTTATTTCAGAGGAGTATTTCAAACTGGTAGCCCTTTATATGACTCGGTGTCCATGTAGTAGCTCTCAGTTACAAAAAGGTTGGTGATCCCTGATCTAGATCATTACCTGCTCTCAAACCTGGGCACGGTGGCTTAGTGGTTAGCACGTTCGCCTCACACCGCCACGGTCCGGGTTCGATTCCCGTCTTGGCCATGTGTGTGTGTGGAGTTTGCATGTTCTCCCCGTTCCTCAGGGGGTTTTTCTCCGGGTTCTCCGGTTTCCTCCCGGTCCAAAAACATGCGCGGTAGGTTGATTGGCACCTTGGAAAATTGTCCCTAGTGTATGAATGTGTGTGTGTGTGTGTCCTGTGATGGGTTGGCATTCCATCCAGGGTGTATCCTGCCTTAATGCCCATAGACGCCTGAGATAGGCACAGACTCCCCGTGACCCGAGGAAAGATCGGATAAAGCGGTAGAAGATGAATGAATGAATGAATGAATGCTCTCAAACCCAGTCTCTGGTTAGAGAGCTTTCCCTTGTCATTGTTTGGCAGCCATTATATTCCTTCGTGTCTTTCTTATATTAACCGTTTATTATTAGAGTCTTTCTTCTGCTCCCTTCCCCCCTTATTTGTTTGTTGGTTTACATACGAGTACACCATCTTCGCTTTGAAAAGAACGAAAATGAGACCACTTGCTTTTTATGGAACCCATTTTGGAAAGTGCTTTGAATATTTTCTAGCACTCAAAATTCCTGAGTACTTTTATCGGTATGTGTCTCGGACTCGGACTGACTTCCATAAATAGACATGTAGCATTAGCTAGCCTGTTAGAGTGCAAGCGTCACTTTTAATACGTGGACAATGAATTGTATACATTCTTGTTTATATAAATATTTGTAGTTTTTGCTGCTCCACGCGTTCACCCTTTTAGAGTCGCCGCTTTGTGTAATTCAGATTGTTGATGGGTACAGATGTTGCTATAAAGCATGACTGGGGCACGAGTGTCACACAGGAAGAAGTGGAGAGAGCGGGTGCGAGGAGGAGAGGATGAAGCTGGCAGGTGTTGAGAAAGGTGTAGATACACAGCTGCAAAGGTGCAGTTCTGCCCCAAAAGATGTTATTACATCCCCCATAGGGCCTGTAGCGATACCGCCGCCTTTATTTTCAACCCAATACCGAGTCAAACGCTCGTCTCCCGATCCTGAAACAGACACTTTTCTCTTCAGCCCGTTCAAAACGTCGACAAACGAACACTGCGTAACAATTTTGTACGTGATTTCATATTCGTAGACACGCATAAAGTCATTTTGAATTTGGCAGCACTGTCATGTGAGATATATTTACTATGTTTTCAGTGCGTCAGCTTCTGATTGGTCAGGGAGAAGATTTAAAAGAAGTTTTTTCTAAAAAAAAAAAAGCCCATTAATTTTGGATAGACACTTTAGATACCTAAAGATAACCTTGTATATATATATATATATATATATAGTATATATATATATATATATATATATATATATATATATATATATATATATATATATAGATATATATAGCTTTTAAAGTTCTTGTTAATTTTTTTATTCTTTTTTTTTAAACAATGCTAAAAATTAAGCACATGTCAAATCATTAGGTCTGAATTTCGGCTTTGCAGACATCAATATAAATTATATTAATTCATAAATACACTATATGAACAAAAGTATTGGGACACCTGATCTTTGCCATAGCAGGGAGCTGTTTAGTTGTTACGTTATTGGCCTCTGGACCGGAAGATCGGAGGTTCAAATCCCACCACCACCACCACCACCAAGCTGCCACCAGTGGGCCCTTGAGCAAGGCCCTTAACCCTCAATTTCTCAGTTATAAGTCGCTCTTGACAAAGGCATGTAAATATGTGGTTCTTCTCCAAACTGTTACCACAAAGCTGGAGGCGCACAATTGTATAGGACGTCTTTAGAGCCTGGACTCTGCCAAGACACCTGGAGCTGATGAGCACAAAAGTGCAGAAGAACACTCCAAAGTGCACAAGTACACAAGAACACTCCAAAAAAATAGAGGAATATTTTCCCAGAAGAGTGAAGGGAATTATAAGAGCAAATTGGGAATAAACGTGAAATGCGATGCTCAAAAAGAATCTCATGGCCAGGTGTAGGCAAACTTTTGCCAACGTGGTGTATGACTTTCAGCAGGTTATGCTGATGATCCGTAATGAGCAAGCCGGAGATGACAAGGCAGTATGAAGAAGTAATAAGAACATTTAGAAGAAAATCCCATTCATACATTTGTGTCCCATGATAGTAGTAATATACTACTAATAGTGGTAGATTATAAAATCACCATTTTTGATAAGGAATTTTTTGGGATCGGGAGTATGGAAGCTTGTGAATCTTCTGTATTCACCTGTTCCTGAAGTGCTGCAACCTTTTTGTTCAAGCACACACACACACACACACACACACACACACACTGTAATGTAGGGCACCTCTAATGTAGGGATACAGAAGAGCTGTAAATGAGTGGAGGAATCGAGGGGGAAATGATATGCATAATTTATTTTTATCTCATCCTCAAGACAAATCCCTTCTTTTTAAAAAAAAAAAAGAAAAAAAAAGTGCTCCAGCGTTTGTGCCCGCGGCGGTTTAAACACACATATTACATTTTTAATACCTACTTTGGTTTCTTTAAACAACCTAAACTGGTTTACGCTCATTTTTACACACGCTTAATTGACTTACAGTATAACTAATCGCTGCATCTGCTAACACCGTTTTCCCGCCTGTGCACACTCGACTAATTGTATCACCCCCCCCCCAAAAAAAAAAACACTCCCCCTTCCCCCCTCACTTTGCCACGTCAGGCAGTCTTCAACCCAAGCGATCATACGTGAATGAAAATTAGGCAGAGGAATTAACTAAAAATGAGACAGACAGAGACATAAATAGAGAGAGAGAGAGAGAGAGAGAGAGAGAGAGAGAGAGAGACTATGACTGAGATAGTAAGACAAAGACAGGATTAGAGAGTCAGAGCAAAGTTTGAGAGAGACAGAGACAAAGATGGAGACTAAGTTAAAGAAATAAAGTGAGACATCATGCAGAGACAAGTGAGGTGCTTAAAGACAGAGAGACAGACAAAAAGAGTCAGAGAGTCAGAGACAGTGTGAAAGAATAAGAGAACAAGAGAGACAAAACTGAGAGAGAGAGACAGGAGAACAGGGAGAAAGACTCAAAGACAGTGAGAGAGGGGCAGAGAAGTCAGACAAAGAGAGTCAGAGAAACGAAGACAGGGACAGGCTGAGAAAACAGAGGCAGAAACAAAGATGGATTCAGAGTGTAAGTTAGTGAGGCACTTAGAGGCAGAGAGGTAGAGAAACGAAAACAGGGACAGGCTGAGAAAACAGGCAGAGACAAAAATGGATTCAGAGTGTAAGTTAGTGAGGCACTTAGAGGCAGAGAAACGAAAACAGGGACAGGCTGAGAAAACAGTAGCAGAAACAAACATGGAGTCAGAGTGTAAGTTAGTGAGGCACTTAGAGGCAGAGAAATGAAGACAGGGATAGGCTGAGAAAACAGGTAGAGAAAGATTGAGTCGGAATGTAAGTTCGTGAGGCACTTAGAGGCAGAGAGTCAGAGTAACGAAGACAGAGAAAGGCAGTAAGGGACACAGAGAAGACTGACAAAGAGAAACAGAGAGAGACAGAATAAGAGAAACAAAGAGAAGGAAGGAGAGACAGAATGACTATAAGAGCGTTACGGCTGTAATGAATGTTTCAGTGTGTAGTGAAATGCACACGACTCCCGCATTTCGAATATTCCGTTTTATTCACATCAGATTTCAAGCTCTAATTCATTTGGTGGCGCTTTTTTTTTCATTTCCATTCATCCCGAGAACTCGGGCACTTGTTGCGTCACCTGCTTTTCCCTACCTGGGAGACGAATTCATTTCCCCTGTAATACGTCCTGAAATTGTGCCAGAGGTTTCCAGAGTGTGGATAAGGGTGGACATTTTACTCACGGCCCCGTGATTCCGACCGAGTGTTATTATTATTTTTTTTTTCCCCCTGTCTGAGGAACTTTTTATCTGCTTCACTTGCCTTGAGGCAGAACTTTCGTTTTCATGTGAAGCACACTTGAAAGGAGTGGAGGAGTAAGTGAATACTCCAGACTGCATGTGTTGAATTTCAAAAAAAAGAGAGAAAAAAAAAAGTACTGCGGCAGATAAAACATGTCAGCGATCTGTGGACAAGCAAGTGACAAGCTTTACAGAGAGCCCTGTGGATCTCTGAGTGTGTAGTGTTTGTATGTGTGTGGCATCAGGGTTAGGGTTGACGGAGGGATGGCGGGGGGGTCTGGGGGGGTTCGGCTGTGGTGGGAGGGATGGGGGGGGGGGATGCTTTTGACTCCTCATCAAACTCCAGTAAACAGCTGCAGGGTGAGTCTGATCGCTCGCTCATCTTCACTGGACCGTCTGCAGAGGGAAATGTTGCCAGCGTAAATAAAAGTGTGAAGATGAAAATAGAGATAAAATGTTCTATATAAGGAAGAAAAACAAATGACATGGTGGCATGCTGGCACAGGAAAGAAGTTAAGGACAGGCTGGTGTGATGCGTCCTGTCCAGCAACGTTCATTACAATGAAACATGAAGTTTATTCTCCCAGCCAGAGTACTTTATTCCTCTTATACCTCAGAAACCAATTGCTTAGAGAATTATCTATATGAGCCATATATATATATATATATATATATATATATATATATATATATATATATATAATTTTTAAAAATATATTTATTATTCTTTTTTCTATGTTCCCGGTATTGCTTACATCCCTAATGAAAAACAAAGAAACCCCTGAATGGCTTTAAAGGGAATTGTTTTTGTTTTGATCTGCGCCCCTGGAGCACAGAGTGTTAAGGGCCTTGCTCAAGAACCCAAGAATGGCTTGAACCCCCAACCCCCAACCCCCCCCCCCCCCCCCGACCTTCCGATCAGCAGTGCAGTGCGCCTTAACCACTCCGCTATCCCCTCCTATTTAGACTGGACATAGCCTGGAAATCGTTGGAATTGCAACAAAAACCATTATACATAACATTAGCAGTTAGCTAGTTGGTCTGAGCAGCAGGTAAACTAATCCTGAAAGGACTTTACCTGTAGAAAGCTGTAAAAGCCGAGTAAAGATTTCATGCTGTGTCTGAGTTAGCTTTTAGTCAATTCACATTAAGAAATAAGTGTGGAAATACAACAATAATGGCATTTAAGGAATCGCTAATGTAAGCTACGTTAGCAAGCTAATTAACGAGGCATGAATAATTTCTTTTATTAAACATTGTTTTTTTTTAATGTTCCTATGTCATTTTGAGACATTAAAGCATATTATTTCATTTATTAATCTACTGAAATTGATATGTCAAACGTTTCTCAGAAATGACTAAATATGACTAAAGAAGGAAATTGTAAATAAAAGGTGAATATTTCGCTTTGCTAACGTTAGCCTACAACTTGTATGTTTGGTTGCTCAGGTGCTGGAGAGATTGTTCCAGAAAGGCTTCACCATGGTCGCGTCGTGTGGCGGAGGAGTGGACTCGTCTCAGTTCAGCGAGTACATCCTGAGTCGGGAGGAGAGACGCTGTCAGACCATCCACACGCCCATCCGGATAAAACAGGAGCCGCTGGACTAGCGCATCGCCTCCTCGCTCCGTCACACCCGCAGAACATCATCTGCGCACTGGGACGAGCCGAGTGTGTCTACTTCGCTACTGGCTCACTGGACTGTTGATGAGCCCATCTATGATGGAACTCTATGATACTCTATGAACTATGAAAGACATCTGACTGAACACCAAGACTCACTAGAGAGACATGTTTAAAAAAAAAACAAACAAACAAACGTCAGGATTGCGTTTTGTATCATTTGGTCTTCCCCTCACATTCACACTGTCGCTCTAGTATTCATGTGAATTTTTATTTTTATTTTTTTGCACACCAATCCATTTGTGGAACATCTCATACTTCAGTCTTCTGTAAATCGGACCGTCGCATGTTCTCGCCCTTGTCCCCGAGTGTTTTTATGACGACTGTGGATTGGAGAAAATCCCGAATTATTTTCCTCTTCGAGTATCCTCTGATGACGCAATAGCGATTCTAATCTCCGGTCACTACGAGCTGCTATATGACAGACACAGCGGTTTAACGGCATCACCAATGTGGGTTTATTTTGTTTTGGGTTTTTTTAGGCGTCGTGTGTGTGTGTGTGTGTGTGTGTGTGTGATAGAACCGTGTTGTTTCAGCCCTAGCTTGTTGTTTTTTTCCTTTTCCCAGAAAACATATGAAAAGGATCAAATCAACTTCTAATGCAATCGTCGTGTATCGGGCCATTCATAGTTAATGTGTTCGGAGGAGGGCCTGAAGGAAGGCGTGACTAAGGCTACGTACACCTCGCCTCTAAGGACAAAGCACACGTGCAGTTCGATTTTGGCCAATCACAATGAATGGGTGTAAAGTTTCACGAACCAAACATGCAATACTGCAATGAAAATAGCCAAATCTGTCGTTCAATACAAAAACATAACCGGAAGAAGTTCAACCCCCGAAAATATCTTCCGAGCCCCGATCCGCATCATCTCGCTTCCACAGCCACGCTACTTTTTACTCGCTTCAAATATTGCTGAGGAGATCCGGCGTGAACCGCAGAAGGCGCTAGACCCACTTGAAAATGGAGACTTCCAGGACACAATGCAGGAGTGGCAGGAACGCTGGGAGCGCTGTATTTCTGTCGTCATGTATTTACATTTGGCAGCGACTTACAACCGAGCAGTTAAGCAGGGTTAAGAGCCATGCTCAAGGGCCCACTAGTGGCAGTTTGGTGGTGACGGGATTTGAACATGAGACCTTCTGGTCTAGAGGAACAATGCACTAACCACTAAGCGTCCGCCTCCCAGACCTGATACAATATGGACATTTGAATCTCCAAATCCATGACATGCCATTTTAGATCCTAAAGTGAGTTTTATCACAACGTGGACGGTTGGAAATGTCAGCGAGACCGGATGCAGAAGGGGGTAGATGGTGGGGATCCACTCACTCTACATAGTGGAGGAAAAAAAAAGGAAGAAGTCAGCCGATGACGTCCAGAGGGTTACAACACCGTGTGGGACTTGGCACCGGCTTCAAATATCCATGATGGATTTGGAACGATTTGCCTCAGACTTAATCACATGCGCATCGGTCAATACAGTGACACGTCCGATTAGCTTTCGCAGAGTCGATACGATGCACAGCGTTCAATTATTAATACACACATCAGACCTGCCGGAAGTTTTTGCCCGGGTTCCCGACGTTTCCGTCACTCTCTGTGTGTGCAATCCAACGAACGTTAATGACACGCAACTCGTGATTACGGCGTTCACACTGACTGAACGGCCATCAGGATTTCCAGCACAGCAGTACGGGGATTAGTCTGCAGCTCAAGGCTTTTTCAGAACTCCAGCGGAAGAAGGAAGGAAGAAAAAAAAAAAAAACATACAGGTCAGAGAGAAGCCAACCTCCTCTTCCGAACAACCCCCAGGAGCTGAGGTCACTTTCCCACAATCCATTTAGTCAGCCAAACATCCCCAGGCGAAAAAAGGCCCAGTCACGATGTGGGGGAGAATAAACACGAAAGGTTACTTATGTGGCAGGAAAACACCGGATGATGCTTAATGTGTTGTACAATAACACATCCAATAAGCCGAGCAGTGTTTTTTTTTTTTCCTTTTTTTTTCACCCCCCCCTTCCAGGACGTTGTTGACGCGAGTGCATGGCAGACGAGGGCCAAAAGGCCAGAGAAATGCCAACACACTGTACACGATCACACGCTGAGTGTTAAGCGTAGAAAGACACAATGAACTGTTGAGACCGGGGAGCTCGTTATGCTTTGTTATTCCGCAAATTGTTCGTTCCATCTCGGCTAGCGTGTAGGACGTTTTGGCGGCTTGATGAGGCCCTTTAGCAAATGCACTTTTTTTTTCTTTTTTCCTTTAAAAATAAATAAAAATAAATAAAAAAAACACCACAGGATCCCGGAGCGGATCCCGGAGCTCACACTCGGACTTTCAACCTGCGCGAAGATTCTATTTAAAAATGCTGTTCTAATCGATGTTGTGTCCAAATGTATAAATACAGTACGGTGCAAATTTATGTACACTATTTAAATAAAATCCCATTTTTGTTAACGGATAACGTGTAGCGCTGCAAGTGTGTGCTCCTTCTCCTCCAAACCACCACAAAAGGGCTGCAGGATGAGCATTAGAAGTACATGGATATCAGATCATTAAGGACTGTTTACATTGAAGACAAACAGTGAAAATAGAATTATTGAGACTATTATTAAGATGTTTAAAAATTCATTCATTCATCTTCTACCGCTTTATCCGATCTTCCCTCGGGTCACGGGGAGTCTGTGCCTATCTCAGGCGTCTATGGGCATTAAGGCAGGATACACCCTGGATGGAATGCCAACCCATCGCAGGACACACACACTCAATCACACAAACATTCATACACTAGGCACAATTTTCCAAGGTGCCAATCAACCTACCGTGCATGTTTTTGGACCGGGAGGAAACCGGAGAAGCCGGAGAAAAACCCCCCTCTCGGAGAAAAAACGATTCCCGTCTCTTTACGCAACTAGTAATAGTTTTTAATTTTTAATAATATGGTGGCCGGTTTAACGTCCCAACAAGGTCAAACTGGTCGGATATTCCGTTGCTCGTGGGCACATATTAAAACGTGCCCCTTCACACACACACACACACACACACACACACACACACACACACACACACCTCTTAAAAGTGTGCTGGCAGATCATCATGCAAATGAGAGATTGCTGGAAGCGCAAGTTCAGTTGAGTGAGGTGTGATAACGGGGAACGCTCGCACTAAGAGACGAGGGAAAATAAAATGTACAGGAAACGCGGTGATTGGGGAAAATATTGCGAAAATATTGGGGAAAAACTAAGAGAATATGACGTCTTTTTTTTTTCTTTTTGCACAGAAACAGTCAAACATGGAAGTAAGCAACTTTATTCTTTTACAAAATAGTACAAATTTCGTAGAGAGATGAAGTTTTTTTTTGTGTTTTGTTTTTTTCCAAACCAGCCAAACATTTAAAAATCAGTTAAATTTACCCAAAAATATAGAGTTTACAATAGATATATGGTCTTTGTAGACAATACAACATACAAATAATCAAAAGCCCTGACCCTCTCGTCAGAAACGCGCGGCTTGTCGCGGCTCCGGTCGTGCGCGGGTGACATTAAACTCGATACCCGGTGCGAACCCGACGCCGCGTTCGCCGCTACATAACACTTTACCGCTTGTGAAGGCAAAGACAAGGCTAGTAAAAAAAAAAAAAATCTCTTCATGTCCACTACATGTCCTGCAGGGGGCGTGGTCTTTAAAAACCGCACTCAAAAAATGTTCTGTAGGAAATCCAAAACTGTCAGTGAAATGTTGGATCGTTATCTACATGGCCTTATTACTCAAATCTGATCAATTAAAAGAAATTCCAGTGCAAGGCTGATTAAAGGAGATCAAATCGTAATTGACGACTATGCTGCAATCACAGTCTACGAGGGAAAACATGATCGGGGCGGGGGGGGGGGGGGGGGTCCTAGGGGGTTTAAGGGGGACAGTTTTCATGCGTCATGATGTTTTTAGGTGAATTTATGGCAGCCTTCTTGGTTCAGACGGCATCATGCCACTTCCTACACCACATTTCTTCACAGCACTTTTAACTATCACCTTCCCGTTCTTCCCACACACGCGCACAAGCACACGCGCACACGCACAACACACACACGCACACACACGCAAACACACACACACACACACGCACGAGGGACCGTGAGAAAATACTGTCTCTGAATAACAAAAACGGCATGTGACAGGATGAAGGACAGCACAGATCCTTCATTTGCATAATTTTACTGAAACAAAATCCAGATCGAAACAAACCAGGTATGTACTGGAGGTATAAAAGTCATAAGTTATTAAAATATTTAAGAATTTGTTAGACTGTTAAAAAAAAAAAAAAAAAAAAGAAAAGAAAGAAAAAAAAAATCCTTAAAATCTATACATTCACACTTCCAGTGTCCATATTGCAAATGAGGCATTTAAGTTAAAAACCGAGCTTCGAGTCCAATCACGCACGACCCCACTGAGGGAAAGTTATCCTTGAACGTAAAATTCGAAACGGGTTCAAATATTTCACAAGATGAAGGGAGAAAAAGAAAGAAAAAAAAAAGTCCGAATGAGTTTTTCCTCCTATATGCTGGCTCCCGTGCCGTAGACGTTGTTAATCGGTCACAGGAAATAAATGCTGCTTTTTGTTCTTTCCTTTCTTCATGGCTTTCATTCACTTCCTGAATATATAGGTGTGTGTTTGGAGCATGAAAACCTCACACATTCCTCTTAAAGCAAAGACAGGATCGTACTGATTGTGTCCCAGCTTTGCCTGAAGGCACAAAGAAAGACGCATGAGGCATGGGAAGGAGAGAAAAAAAAAAAACAAGTCTTGCAAATCAAACCATGGGGGGGGGGGGGGGGGGGGGTGGGGGGGGGGGGGGGGGGGGGGGGGGGGGGGGGGGGGACAAACAAACAAAAATAAACAAACTGATTCCGAAGCAGAATCGGACCATCACGCACAGGCGCACAGGAAGAGGAGAAACAGAGGCGCAGATCCAGCCGGGACCGGGTTCTACTTGAGCAGAGACTTGTAGAGCAGCAGCGAGCGGGCCGTGGAGCGATCCTGCTCCAGGCAGAAGATCAAGTCCCTGAGGTTGACCCGCGTGATGCGCTGTCTCACCTGCCGAGTGGAGGACGACGAGGCACCGGCCGAGCCCGAGGAGCTTCCTGATGCCTGGAGTGAGAAACGATGCACAGAAACAATTTTTTTTTTAAATGTATAAAAATACATGGGAGGTCACATGAATACATGAAAATAAGAATGAAAAAGTGCTGAGCTCAAAAATAACAGAATCCTTTCAATCCAATTAAATGTAATTAGTTACTGTAAACAAATCTAAAGCTTTTTTGCAAACCTGTACGTTACTGAAATACAGTCGTCCCCCGACATTAGCGGGGTTTACGTTCCAAGAGCACCTGCGGATAATGGATGTCTGCAAAAATGCCTATAAATGCCTTTTTTTTAGCATTTAAACCCTAAATATCCTCCAAAAATATTTAAGAATAAAAATTAAATAATAAAAAAAAAAGTATAACCAGTATACTGTAATGATGTGTCTAAAGCAGTTACCACGAAAACTGATATGTACCGTAATTCATACGAGCTCGTTCTCTTTATATGCTAACTACAGTGAGAATTTAATACAATTAATAAGTAATATAATACACTGCAATATGTAATTAAAGTTACTAAAAACACAGTAAAATGTAAAAAAAAATAAATAAATTGTGGATAATATTAAATGGGAATATGTAAGAAAAAAACATTTGGTGAAGACTTTAACTTCATTACATTTGAAAGTCAAATATCGTTTTTACCTTTTTACATTCTTTTTTAATTTACAAATAAAAATAAACGAGTCACCGATCAAAACGGAGCTGTTACACTCGGTGTTATTTACTTCTCACCAACATACAGCTCAGCATCATTTCCACAGCAAGCTGCACATTCTAAGACGAATAAATAATATTTCTTTTATTTATTTATTTATTTTAAATAACCGAAAATGATTTGGAATCATGATCATTTTGACAGAAATGAATTAGTATTTGACTCGTTAATAACGTATCGTTAATAGGCGTGCTAATAGTAACATTAGTCTTTTCGTTGCTTTAATTAAGGTCATGTGACAAAAATGATAATAGGAACATTATAGCCATAATAAATCATAGTTCTTTGGATACTTAAGTACATTTGAAGGGAAATACATTTACTCAAGTGAACATTTGAAGGCAGCACTTTTACTCACATCTACCTTAACTCATGTACATGGTTTGTGCTTTTCATGCACCGCTGCACATGACGGGGTCGTCACATAGACATAACCAGAACGCTTCAGAATGCTTCACATCCCCTGCACTTTTTGGACATATTTTAATAAACTCAGCCAAACCATAACTCGTTATATATCTTCATAGAGCTCACTTTCTACACAGAGAGGCGCCGCGTCAAGCTGGAACATGTTTGGGCTTCTCTGTTCCAGTCAAGGGTACAGGCAACAGCATCCAAGGAAACATTAAAAAGCATGTTTGCCCATGTACACGGTCAGGTGTCTACATCATTCGTTATATAAAGCCTACCAGTGATGTGCACTTTTGCATTAGTGTTGGGTTTTGAACTGAGATTAGCTTCGAATATAAAATTTGCTGATCTGAAAGCTTATATACCTCGACACTGTAGCTTTACCCGGGAATGAAGACGGCTTTTTAGTTTGCCGGCTTTAAAGCGTGTAATGGAAAATTGATCCGTGCTGTGGTATATATATACATACATGTGTTTAAGTTTACAAATGTATGACCACACCTATAAATGAAAGGCTGCCTGGGCTACAGAGCCATACCTTTCCCCACGGCCTAACAGCCATTAATAGATGAACACACTTTCTCTACCCAGTATAAGACAGGAGGAGAAAGAGCACAGATGGGATTCTAACCATGTTACTGTGACATAGCTGGCTGGTAGTGTAGGTGTGTGTGTGTGTAGGTGTGTGTGTGTGTGTGTGTGTGTGTGTGTGTGTGTGTCCTCGTTGCACTATAACTTGGATAATAATGAGGAGCATTAGAAGACTTTGGGAGAAAGGGTGTGCGAGACGAGTAAAGTTGAGTGTGTGAGAGAAGTGCCAGACAGCCTCTGGGCACACAACACTCACCACACCCTACAGGATACACCCTACAGCAACAAGGGTTCTAACACACACACACACACACACACACACCCAGAAACACTCCCCGAATTCCCATGAAGTCTCTCTTGACACGAATCACATTCTCTGATGTGTTTATTCAGGCATGTTAGTGCGTGGTCTTGGGAGCGCATCAGCTCTGGCAAAAATGACACCATTATTCGAAGATGGGCGAGAGTCATTTAATATGAAAAGGATTTCGATGTTATGCTTTGCCTGTTGTTTAACTCCTGTTTACTCACAACACACACAGAGACTCAGTGGGGCTGGTGACTATTATCTGATCAGCCTGCATTAAAAGCCCTAAGTGTGTCCCGAGTGTTACATACATCACTCGAATGCCAAGACAAATTCTGACACTACCAGACTGTGATAATGGGGGGGGGGGGGCTTTGAACAACACATCAACTTTGAGGACAAAATGTTGCTGCCTAATATATCCCACCCACTGACAGGTGCCTAGCTGAAGAGATAATCAGTGTTATTCACTTTACCGCACGTAATGCTACACAAACCACACCCACTTACGCATTACGTCCCTGGCTTACACACAAAACACCCCTTCACCGAAAACCCTAATTATACGCCAGAACTAACATTCAAGCTTGTCTCGCAAACATCTGCTTCATCCCTGTACCTCGCTAAGGATCACTTATTTAGAGAACATGTGTAGGTACCGTCATTAAAATATCGTCCTCATTACACAAAACCCACATGCAAAACGAGCCCAGCGCTATCGTTTAGTTCGCACTGAAAACTGTTTCAAACACGGAAAGGTTGGAAGATGGTGTTTCACAGTTAACATGTGTGGGTGAACATGCTGCAGGCGTTTTGCCACCATCCTACCACTGCGCTCAGAACGGGCTTGTTAAGCTTGCATAAATGTGTTAAGATGTGGATGAATACATTACCGACGTGAGCATTTCTGCACCTCGGGCGGTAAACGAAAACTCCACTGTTTTCGCTCTCCTCTCTCATTTTGCCACATTAACTCGTATAGGATGCTCAACATGTGGAGGAATACAGGTAACCATCACTGGAAGGAACAGTAAATGATATATCCCCAAGTGATGGACTTTGCTAGCTTTAGAACGGGAAAAACAACAAAAAAAAACCTAAAACGAACACATTAAAGAGCGCCGTTCGGTCTAAAGGGGTTCTAAATGATGTACAACGATCCAAAAATCCATCTTTTGAATGTATAAATGGGCGTGGCCATAAAATATAAACCCTATTCAATAAATATGCCCACAGCAACAGTAGAAAGCAATGGGGCTAAAAATATTATTAATAGAAATAAACAAACAAAAACAAATAAATGTGTGTTTGAGCTTCATAATTATTCTCCACTAAACTCCTACGACAATATATTATATTTATTTCCAGTGTTGGGAAGGTTACTTCAGGAAATGTTATAGATTACAGTTGTAGTACATACTCCGAGACTGACAGCGATACTGCCTTCCACTGTAGCGGATGTGCAATTATACTTTATTCTAATACGGCAAAAACACATATTCCCCGGGGTCACACACTAAAAAAAAAAAGGATGAAGAAAAGTACAGTAAAGTGCATTAAACAGGTCTTGCACAGTCAAATACACCACATGGCCAAAATAGCACTTGATATTTCATTCATGTGTGCTTATTTTAAACACCCCATGCCATAGTTAATGCTAATCGGGCCAGTTTTGAACGGGAAGGTCATGGTGTTTTCGTGGGATTGAAGTCAGGGCTCTCTAAAGTCCTTCCACCTTATACAGGCATCGTCATGATGGAACAGATTTGGGCCACGTAGTTCCAATGAAGTCCAGTGAGTTCCAGGATTCACAATGCTACACTACACCACAGTCTGGGAAAGAATCATGTGTGTGTGAAGGTCATGTATCCATAAATCTTTGTGTTTATGCATTCCTAAAAAAAAAAGTCAGTCATTGCATGGCTAAAGGGTTTTTAACATATTTAAACATTGCTAAATGTTTAAATCGTTCGCACGATGGGTCCGGGTTCGATTCCCGTCTCGGCCATGTGTGTGTGTGCCGTTAAACCGGCCACCATATTATTAAAAATTAAAACTATTACTAGTTGCGTAAAGAGACGGGAATCGTTTTTTCTCCGAGAGGGAGTTTTTCTCCGGGTTCTCCGGTTTCCTCCAGGTCCAAAAACATGCATGATAGATTGATTGGCACCTTGGAAAATTGTCCCTAGTGTATGAATGTGTGTGTGTCCTGTGATGGGTTGGCATTGCATCCAGGGTGTATCCTGCCTTAATGACCATAGACGCTTGAGATAGGCACAGACTCCCCGTGACCCGAGGGAAGATCGGATATAGCGGTAGAAGATAAAAGAATGAATGAAAAGCATGGCGAATAAAAGTGAAGTGAGTCCTTTAGTGGACTCACTTCACTTTTATTCGTGCGTGTGTGTGTTTGTTTACAGTCCAGTGTTCTATGTTTAAAGAAATTCCATAATAGCAATAATAGCATCTATACCCATAATACATGTCAAAAAAGGGGGAATATAACCCCGGTCCGTTAATATGGAGCTGCAACGTGAAGACGACGAACACTCGGACAGAACACGATCGTTCTCTGGCGCTTACAATTTGGTTTGTTGCTCTAACCATAAACCCCAATCAGTAAACTAGTTGACACAAGGACTAATTAAAACGTCTTGCTTAAGGCTGGAGGATTTTCTAATTAGTGCGCTATTGACAAAGCTGTAGTTTCCCTGGCTTGCAGTCAGATCCTGTGCTGTGGAACCGAGGATGAACGTCAGACCTTCAGCTTGACGCACTTGGCGATTGGTTTCTGGATGTAGAAATGTAAAATAAATAAATAATTAATAATTTAAAAAAATAAAATACAGAGGAAATGGAACTGATCTCTGAAAAGATGTAGCAAATCCTTTTTTTTTTTTTTTGCATGCAGGCAGGAAGCTAGCTTGCAGCAATTAACACTCTGGAGTTAAAGACTGACGTGGCGTCTTAGAATGCTTACTCGACAATATTCACCAGCTCGATAGTAGTCGAGTTGTGAAGTAGGATATTTGCTCTGGATAAGTGCGTCTCTTACATATTCCAGTGTATATATTCTGTGTGTATTTGCTTCGTACTTCCCGCAGTTTATCGAAGAACAAAATCAAGTGATGAGCACTAAAACGACGGCTATGATGATAAAAAGAGCTGGAACGTGACAAAAACACAATAATAATCTTGACAAATCGGCCCTGAGGCGTTCTGATTATGGTTCTGGGATGTGAGGGAGTTGTGACGGCTAGATCACTGGGCCAAGGAAGGAAAAAAAAAAGGTTCAAGGAATGAACGGTGTTGCAATGATGCACATGGTTAATCCATGCTCCTGCAGCTCACACAGCTAAAGTTAATACTGTGAATGCTCAGCAGAAATCATGGACCAACACAACACTGGGCAGGTTGTCATAATGGTAGCTGGGCAGGTGGTAGCTCAGTGGTCTAAGGCGCTGGGCTGCTGATCGGAAGATCCTGGTTCGAGCCCTGGTATGGCCAAGCTGACACCCTTTGGTCCGTACCAACAACAAGCTGGGATATGCGAAGAAAGAATTTCACTGTGATGTAATGTATATGTGACAAATAAAGGCTATTGTAATGTAATTCCGTATGGGTATAAGATGAGTATGAATGGTCAACCTGGAATTTGAGGAAACCCTGTGCTTGAGGAAACATGGCATATTTGTGTGTGAATCCCGAATCTATACCATGCCATCTAGGCAAAAATAAAATAAAATAAATAATTAGTAGCTTATAGCCTAAAACAAATCAACAAAAGACACAGTATCATCGCTAATCACATGCCTTTTCTCTTATGCAAGCTCAACCGCGCTAATAAAACCTCGGGCCAGAGCTGCTGCGGCAGCGATCGTCACAGCCGAGTGTTTATCAAACCCAGGGGTCAGGGAAGGTAAAAGTGAGAGGATAAAACACGCGGGGGTGATTCATGCAGCACTCGGCTGTGGGAGTTGAGCATCTCCTTCAGTCTTTTTTTTTTGGGGGGGGGTTAAAAAAAAAAAGAAGAAGAATTGGAAGGAAAAAAAAGTCGGATTAATCAGAAAGAAGCAACACTTCTGGAGACACCATTTTTTTTATAGTGCTGCGATCGCTGCCTCCACATAGACATGAAAGAAAGATGTTTGCTTATTCTCTACAGCTGTGTGATTACAGCTTTTCTGGTTAAGTCTGTAAATAGTCAGACCCTTAGCTTTCTCTCTCTTTTGCATGCTGTTTTTTTTTCTCTCCCCCACTTTTGAGCACAAAAAAGCTCGGTGTGCTGGAAGCCGGGCCTCAAGGCGAACACACACACACACACACTCCGGCTCCATCTGCAACTCAAACAGCTTTCCCACTCCATGTTCACTAAACTGTGTATATGTGTGTGTGTGTGTGTGTGTGTGTGTGTGTGTGTGTGTGTGTGTGTGTGTGTGTGTGTGTGCACGGCTGTAGGCTATGCACTCAGCTCCAGGGCCACACTGTACAAACACAAAGGGAATAACAAGAGACAGTGGAACACAAAAGCATCCACTCAGACATTTTAGAAAGTGTAGAATGAATGTGGAGGAGAGGGAAAAAAGGAAAAAAAAAAGGGAAAAAAAGTTTTACCCAAACTAAAACAAAAGCATGCAAGACGACCCGTGCAAGGAGTGCGTAATATTGCGAGGTCTAAAATAGATCGATGTAACCCGATCGGCGCACCGGCCTTCAGCGAATCCGTGAGCACTAATCGCGTCTCCATTTCAATGAAGAAGCGGCATATGCTATAAAACCAGCACACGCAAAAAAAAAAAAGCTGTAATATTAGTCAAGCAGGCTGAAATGGAGCCAAATGCCCCCTGGCGCAGTCTCGCACACTCACACAAACACACATAAACCCTGAGGATAGTGTGTGTCTGTGTGTATGTGTGTGCGTGTGTGTGGGTGATATCAGATGGAATCATTTACACAACTGCCCATAGTGGTGACACCTCGATCGTGCTCCACCAGACACACAAAAGACCCGAAAAACACTCGTTATCTTCTTAAAAGCCTCGCTCGGTAGCTTCTGCGCTCAACCGTCAAACAAATAAACGCCGATGCCTTCAAGCCTCTGAACAAAGAGATAAGGATTCAGCCTTAAAGGGGGAAGAAGGGGGGGAAAAAATCTTCCCTGAACTACTTGTATGTTAATCTTTAGCGTAAATGTGATTTTTAATGGCCTTAATTGACTTTCGCTTTAATGCTTGCTTATACACTGTATGGACAAATGTATTTTCGACACCTGCCTTTTCCATGCAGATGTGGTGCTTCACCAAAATGCTAAGAGGCACAGAAACCTACGCGATACGGCAGAGTTACATTTCCCCCTTTGCCACGAGACCCAAACCTGTCCCTGAGTGATGACGCTCCAAAGCAAGCGCCATGGACGTGTTTTTTTTTTTTTTTACAAGGAAGATCTTTGACTGGCCTACCACAAACCCTCGACCCTACTGAGGCAATCAATACCACTCCATGTGGACAACTCCAGGATCGACTGCAACATTCCCTGTAGAATGGAGCTTATTAGAACAACAAATAGGGAACTTAACGTGGAAGCTAAGTTATTGTCCAAATAGTGCAGTACCCACAATGCCGTTCAACTCATTTTTCCTTTCAATCTCTGTTCAAATACAGCGCTGCAATTTATTCCTTAACTCGGAAATAATCAGAAACGCGTGTGCGCTATCGCTGAGCCGTTTCATGAAGGGAAAAAATAAATGGGTCAACCGTTATGATTTGGTATTGTATGGTTTTGTATCACAGCAGTGCATTCTGGAACTCAGAAACCTGTATGTCCAGTTGTTATAAGATTATATTATAATTTATATTATATATATAAATTCCAGGAATTTTCCAAACTGGAATCTTTACATGGAAATGATCATAGGAATGAATGGGAATATGTTAAATAAATGGGAATTTAGAAAATTGCAGGTTTGCCAAAAACAGCTAACTTAATCATTTATAATCCTAATTTATCATTTTAGACCCTTTATTTATGCCATATACTTTACAACACGGTGAAATAGTTTCTTCACATATCCCAGGTTGTTTAGGAAACTGGGGTCAGAGTGCAGGGTCAGCCATGATACAATACAGAGGGTTAAGGGCTCAAGGATCCCAGGGGTGGCAGCTTGGCTCAAACCCCGACCTTCCGATCAGCAGCACAGCGCCTTAAACCTCTGAGCTACACCCCTCCCCTACTTACTGCATAGCCACTAAGGTCACACGCCCTACATGCACAGTGCTTTCCTCCATAATCATTTCTTCAATCCAAAATAATGACAAAAATGTCAACTAAAATCAGATAAATATTATATTATAAATGCATGTAAAATGTAAATTACTGTGCAACAAAACAACACCAAAAAAAATGTAAACAAAGTAAAAAAAAAAAAAATCATTTCTGTATTCATTTGTCAGATTACAACCTAACAAAATGCTAATATTTTAATTCATCTGTTATTCATATTTATATATTTCCCGAAATTAATTAACCGCCGTAAATTGCTGTGATAAAGTGATAACGTTTTGTAATAATTCCCAAATGATTAAGTTCCCATGGAAAGTTTCCCTTCACCTCAGTGTAAGCATTTCATTTCACAGGGAAGAAACGAAAATACCCAAGCCAGGAACATTTACTACCGGAAACACCTAAACGCAGCACATCAATGAACAAAAGAAAATGATTCGAGGTGGAGATTTCTTAATTCAGAAACGCCTCATTCTCCGACTTCATGAAGTCAGTGCGAGTTGTTTGGCGTTCAAACGGATGCCGACGACGAGCCGAGCGAGTAAAAGTAAAAGAGGAGCAGCCAGACTGCGACGTGGAGCAACAGAAAGAGATTGAAAGAGAGAGAGAGTGTTTGAGAGCGTGAGATTGGAAGGAAGAGAGTGAAGTGCTAGTGTGTGACTTGGATTTAATATTTTATAATCACCCGCGGGGCATTTCACAGATCAATGTGAGACTGTGCCCAAGCCTGTGCCAGAAAGAAAGCTAAAGAGCGAGCGAGAGTGAGAGAGAGAGAAAGCAGAAAGAACAGAGTGTGTGAAAGTGATGAAGACATAATGACAGAATGAGCAAGGACTAAAAGTTAGATCGTCTAGAAGAGAGAGAGAGAGAGAGAGAGAGAGAGAGAGAGAGAGAGGGGGGGAGGAAAAAAAAAAGGCAAAAAGAACAAAAGGAAGAAGGAGCAAATGAAAGCGATCTGTAGTTTTCTCGACACCCTCGGTCCTGCTTAAGCAGAGTGTGTGCTGCGCTGTGTGAAATACACCCTCCATTGGTTGCCTGGGCTGCTGGCCATGCTGCAGGCACACATTACCTCTCTTAATGGGCTTCTATTTCAGCTGCAGAAAGGAAGCCAATAACCTCTCAACACTAATGGATTAGACTACATGTACACAAGGTCTGTAGCGAATTATTACTCTACGACTAGAGCGATTCCCAAAGGATCAAACGCTCTGGAAACAGGAGGAATACAACGGTTTGATTAAACCTTGCCGAATATGAGGAGCGCTATTGTTTCAATCCCCGGTTAAAGTGCCTCGGCTGCCTGACTGATGACCGCAGGTTCTCCGAAGAGAGTTATTTTCTGTTTCATTATCGCGTCTTTTTTTTTCTTTTTTCCAAGGAACGAGACTAAAAATAAGTCGATGTTGCACACAAACTTTTCTTAATTAGCCAAGATTAACAAGGGAGGCAATTAATTTCCTTGAGATGGGCATCTTAAAAGCGCCGGAGGCCCGGTTTTGTTGCCGGCGCTGAATGTTTTTTCATCAGTGTAGGTGAGAACTAAGGGGCAACATTAGACGTCGGGGAGAAACTATATTTACTGCCTTAGAACATATTTATGTGTGGTTATGAAGGTATAATGCGAAACGGAAGGGGGGGGGGGAGATAAAGCGAAATGCTCTCATTTGTGGGTGAAAATATCCAAACTGGCAACACAATCACCACTATCCTGTCCTGGGGTTAAAAAGAGAAACGAGCATGCACGCTTTTAGAAATAGAAGCGGCTATTTTTGTCCTGTCCATGTTTCTTTTTCAGCTTGGCCAGGTTAATGAACGATGCGCCGGAAACAAATCACATCAAAATATCACCAATAATATAATGTATGCCTAAGGCATGAAAGCAGGGACGGTCAAACACTGTTCAGATATGGACAAATGCAAATTGCTGATCAATGTATTAAAAATGCCTGTTTATTTAACGAAAGGCAGCTCAGGCTAGAATTCTTTTCTTTCGGCTTTTCCCGTTCTCGCCACAGTGGATGGTCTGCATATTAGATTTAGCGCATGTTTTTATGCCGGATGCCCTTCCCAGCTCAACCCTCTCCAGCATTTCGGTGCTGTGTACCTGCACTATGCAATGACAATAAAGTTCATTCTGTCTGTCTGTCTGTCTATCTATCTATCTTTCTATCCATCCATCTATCTATCCATCTATCCATCTCTACATCTATTTATCCATATTTATCAATATTTATCTATCTATATATCAATCCCTCTATCCCTCTATCTAACCATCCATCTATCCATCTATCTATCTATCTATCTATCTATCTATCTTTATCAATATCTATCTATCTATCTATCTATCTCTCTCTATCTGGAGGCACTGGATTGCGCAACTCTAATGAGGGTGTGGCTCAGTGGTTTAAGGCACTGGGCTACTTATCGGAAGGTCGGAAGTCCCAGCCCCGGTATAAGCATTTGTCCGGTGTTGCCAAGCTGCCACCCTTGGGTCCTTGAGCAAGGCCCATAACCCTCTGTGCTCCTGGGTCAAGGTATTATGGATAACCCTACGCTCGGACCCCAGCTTCCAAAATGAGCTGGGATATGCAAAGAAAGAATGTCACTGTGTTGTAATGTATATGTGACAAATAAAGGCTCTTCTATTCTTCTAACAGCTGGGGCAGGCTGAGCAATTGGGGGATTATGGGCCCTCTAGTGGTATCTCGGCTGGGACTAGAACATTATAGCAATAAGAAATGATAGTATTTTGGATACTGAAGTAAATCTGAAGCGAAATACTTTGGCACTTTTACTCAAGTGAGCGTTTAAAGGAAGAACTTATACTTTACCTAGTTTATCTCTACTTTAACTTAAGTACATGGTTTTTGTCCATTAACTTACTTATGGATTATTTAGATTTCAACGTACGCATACTTGCTATAGCTACTATCAACATGGAGCATTCTTTATTTCCAGCTCTTTCTATAGGCGATTTTAAACTCTGTCACGGAGAATGTTACTGAACTCGTGGAAAAACATGGTGTAACAAGTGAAACAACTTTGGCGGCGCATCGAATTATCGAATTTCAGAAAGTTCGCTCGTAGAAACGAAAAGGCAACAAGTCGGCTCGAATTGCAACATGTGACTGAGCAAATTCAAGCGTGCTTGGAAAGGAACGTACGTACGGAGTACTTAAAGCCATGACTGGTAACGTTTAAACTTCGCTCCCGTACGAAAAAAAAAGGCAGCTTCGGTAGAGCTCATTACTGGCTCCGTGTTTCAGTGTGCCTTTGGTATTCCGTGGCCGTCCCTTCCCCCACACTACCATCTCCCTTGCCCCAGGCTCATCTGGCAGAAGGGGAGGTTTTAATTGTGGCTATAGAACTCGGCGCGCTTTTTTGCCTGTAAGCGAGCCCTTGCTTCGGTGGCTGAGAGAACTTGCTTTAGTGATATTGGGTGCAGTCCATCCCTCCAGGCTGCTTTTAATGGCTCCTCTCTCTCTCTCTCTCACCCCCCCCCCCCCCAATCCCTTTCATAGCCAGCCTCAGATAGTTTTCCATGTGATGCCTTGTTAATTCTGCTGCAGGGAAGGGCAAGCGTATCTCTCCCTCTCTTCCCCTTTCTATACCTCATCGCTTTGCTGTCTCTCAATCCCTTTCTATTTCTCCCTTTACCTTGTTGATCATCTCCTCTGTCTAAATCAAAGTTAATGGCAAAAAAGCAATGCTTTAAAAGGAGTGAAGCCCAAAAAAAAAAAAAAACAACTCCACACATACCAGCGTCTATTATTCTACAGTCATTAAAGATGAAAGGGTGCGAGCCGAGCGTGTACCAGACAGCATATTCACTAAATCCTCCTCCCTTCTTTTTTCCGTCATACCCTATTCTTTTCTTCCCAGAGTCTGCCTTCTTTTTTTTCTGCTCTTGTCTCAATCCTCCCTTACCGCAGCCCCTCTGGCCTTCAGAGTGGAACGGACATGTTAATATGCGTCTCTGTGTGCAGTCATGCCGCGGGCTCAGTCTGGTATGCAGGCCCACGGCCATTCGGCAGCTTTTATTAAAGTTGGGCCTAGAACTCACCTCTGAGGAACGCCCTCATCACCTGCTACATGACTAATCCAACCCCAGGCCCTGCTTCAGGCGTGGCCTTCAGCCTCAACGGCTCATCAAGTCTAAGATAGCAGCTCTGTTCCTGACTGGCAATCAGATAGAAAACGCCCACAGGGCTTGGGGCTTGAACAAAGGGCACGGCAAAAAATATAAAATAAAAAAATACCACCTTTCTTTGAATATACTCGCACGCCAAAGGATTCTGTTCTCGGACTTTCTGTATCTGCATTTGCACAACGGCCTTGTGAAGTTAATCACAATATCATTAATGTCGCCATATAATCTCAGCGTGCGGTGCGACCGTTTAACGTTACACAACTCTGTAGGTCAGAGTTACTGTCCTCTGCAGATCCTCGTAATAACACGATAATCAGCCTTTCCAAAGTATTCGCCGTTATACTGCAGCTTCCCGATCGGAAAAAGCATAACAGTCGAGCCTTCATAGCGCAGCTGGCCACCTGGCAGGCTAGCGGGCGCTCTAGGCCACACACACCCTCGGGCGCATAACTGTGGAGATGAAATGTCTGACTGGCCCCTTCAGAGCGGCCTGAGCTACAGCCCTCGAGGCCAGTGCTGACCCCTTTAGAAAAGTCACATTCACCTAACTCCACGGGGGGGGGGGGGGTGTTGAAGACAGAGTGGAAAGCCAGGGGGGGGGGGGGAGGGGACGGGGGGGGGGGGGGAGAGAAAAAAAAGAATTGCCAAAGGCAGTTTTGAGGCGGATGTGAAAGACTGAGACGTGGTGAGGCGAAAATGAAGAGAAAGATCGCTTCATTGCCTTCACTTCTGATCCATGTTCATGCATCATTCGGAAAGTCCGGGTGAAACGACAGCGTTAGGAAAAAGACCAGAACTGTAGATGCTGCTTTATATAATCACATTTCTTTGTTGTCCTTTTTTTTTTTTTGCATTTTAAAGCGGTGTGGCGGTGCACTCGGAGCAGAAATAATGCCTTTATTTAGTTAGTCACGCTTTTTGAGTCACTAATATCACTGTGGTATTAGTAATGTTCACACCTAAAACATTATGAGCCATGTTTGTAGTCCTTAAACTCCTCGCAGACGGAAATGGATCGCTGCGATGGCTTTGGTATGAGTCATTACTGTTTAGATGTGAAACATCGCTCAACTTATTGACTTTGAGCCAATGAACGGTCATATTTCTAATCTAGTCTGCATACCACATCACGGTGTTGACATGTTTAAAGCATTGCCTCGAATTTGTATTATTATTATCATCATCATTAAAATGTTCGGACAATAGGTTTTGGTGGCTGTTTACATTCAAGACACACCTGAAGTACAGAAACACCTCGGGTACTTGTCTGGGTTTCGTTCCGGGAAAGAGTGATGAAGCTGGCGAGTACCAGTTACTTTAAGACCATGACTTAAGCTTAAAATGCATAAAAATCTCAAAATAGAATGGCATGGCAATGTTCAAGAGCTAACTTGAGACTCCTCACGCATCTTTTACCGCATGTTGATCAGTGAAACAATTTCTGTTGCCGTAATATGAAAAGCGGCGAATCGATCAAGTTCAGCTTTGGAGTACCGAGGAATAAAACTAGTAATAAAAAAATAAATGAATACAAATTCTCTGTTAAAATACATTCAGGCGGTACATTATGAAAAATCCCTTGAAAACAGGTTTCTAAATAAAAGTGTTTAACAGATTTTAAACTGTGTGTTTATTCAGCCTCAGAATGAAAGTCTAATGTAGTTTCCGTTCATCCTAAAGGTGATCGTTGGGGTCGAGTTCAGAAAAAGCTTTTCACTCAAACATGTTTTTGGTTTGTGCAACACGGTCATGATGGAACAGGTTTAAGTCACCTTAATAAAAGTGAAATGGACATTTTAATGTTTGATATCCGAATCTATTCAATTTTTGGGATGAAAGAATAAAGGGGAGGAGTGGGGGGCGGGGGGGGCTGTTATTCCAATTAGGTATTAATATTACTTCAGTAAAAGGCTCACTTTAGACTTTCATCTTCTCTATTGGCCCCGTGGGGGGGGGGGGGGGGGCTGTTACTCTCTTATTCCAATTAGGTATTAATATTACTTCAGTAAAAGTGCTCACTTTAGACTTTCAATTGTGTAAAAGTGCAAAAGGTTTTGCCTTCACATGTACGAAAATTGTATGTATTACTATTAACACACGTATTAATAAAATGCCATTAATGACTCAAACACTGATGTATATCTTAAAATCATCCTTAGCCCAAAATATTCTTTTCAACTACTACTTCAAAAAAAAAAAAATTTTTAATTTATATAAAATTTATATATATATATATATATATATATATATATATATATATATATATATATATATATATATATATATATATTAAAAATATCACGCACATTAGGCCACAGATGTAGGCCACAAGTGTCAATCAAAAGTTCATAAATAAAAATGACTGATTATGCAATTTGTAGTCGAGTAAAATATAAGATAACAACGCTTATTCGAGATTTAGCGTCCGAGGTTATTCGTGGATTTTTTTTCTCTCCTGGAGCTGAACTAATAATTATTCGCGGGAATCGATTCACGAAATGTAGTCGAATAAAAAGAAATTTGACTTAATGTAGTGAAATTAAAGTGTCCTCAAATGGAAATCCTTCAGTAAAGTACAGACGTGTGTAAAAGCTGCTTACGTGACTGTAACTCTTCGCTAATGCTTATGAAGAAAATGTGTATAAACCAAAAAGACCTTTCTGCTTGTGGTGAATGAAACCGATACTGAGAACATTGGTTACTCTATTACATAAACCCATCCTGCATACAATCTAAACAAAACGTTTACACACTTAACCATAAGATTCAATCCAAATGTGTTCGATAGATGTGAGGTCTTCCACCATGTGAGTGCGTCTTAATACAGCTTCCGTTGTGCATGGGGGAAATGTCATGCTGGCATCATTCTGGGTCCGAGAGTTCAAAAGCAGGGAAGATTTAAATGTTACCACATTCCAATGTTGTTGAAGAACCATATATGGATATAAATATCCTAAAACGTTTGTCCACATAATGTATAAATTACTGAACCCATCTAAGGTTTATTTTTACTTCTTGTGTTTTATTGTGTGGGTGATAGCACAGTGTTGGGGTAATGCTGACACGCCAAAGGTGATACAAACTTGTCGGATGTACCGGTTTAATGGCTCCTATTAAAAGAAAGGGAAATGCACTTATATTCCAATTTGCACCACCTGCTGTCTCCCATTTGGAACAGTTCCTCACACAATTCTCCATACGGAACCACAATTCATATGACTGCTCATTGGTCACTGCATTTGACCCGGTACTGAAAGTTCAAATCTCAGCACTGCCAAGATACGACTGCTGGCTCCTTGATCACGGCCCTTGAGGGCCAAATTGTATCTTGGCATTGCAGAGATTGGAATTTTCTGTATAAGGTCAAATGCAGTAACCTCTGAGCAATCGTATGAATTGTGGTTATGTATGGGGAATTGTGTGAGATCATTTGTGTAGCGCTGCCAACAGTAATAATACAAAATGGTTCTAAATGTCAGATAGCAGGTGGTGTAAATTGGAATACAAGTGCATTTCCCTTTCTTTTAAAAATGCTCTGGTTAAGGGCATCTGCCAAATGCTGTAATTGTAACGTAATGTAATGTTTTAGCAAAATTGCTTACAATGTTATTGACAAATTGCAGGCAGATTTCTACATACATTTTCCCCCTTTTTGTTTTAAACCACTATACGTGCATCATTATGTAATGTGCAGTCCCCCCCCCCCCCCCCCCCCACACACACACACACACTTAATCAGTACTGATGCACATGCAAGAGGATGACTGCATTTACCTCTGCTCCAGAAGCTCCGGGAGAGTCCAGTTTGCGTTTTTTGCGTGGCCCGATCGCTGCGAGTGCGGTGAGGTTAGCGTCGCGCTGTCTCATCTGTGCGAGTTCTTGCTGCTGCATCTGAATGGAGAATCATCAAAGGTACAATCAATAAAAAAACAGAACAAACTTAAACTCCTGTATGCAAAATACAGTTTTAGAAGACAAATTCGGGGGACCTGCGACTTGTGCCCTGTCCAATACATCAACCAGAAACTTCAATGTAACTTTCATGCACTGGACAGACACATTTCCATTTTATTTCCCATATTCGAGCGCTTAATTCAATTTCTGTCCATGACAGAGAGTATAAAGGGAGAAAGAGTGAGTGAGAGAGAGGATGAGGGGTTCGAAAAACGCCCAGCCTGCAGGTGAGGCGGAATCCGCCTTGCCAGAGGTACGGGGGTCCTCAATCAGCTGAGAGAAACTTACCACTATACCAAGCCCACAGCTACTATAAGCTCACTACAACTGTCTATGCCAGGGGGAGTAAGTTATATGAGAATAATGACAAAAAATATACGAGTGATACATAAATGCAAATATAAACTTATTTTTACCACTCTTACATACATTGTTTGTTTGTTAACAGCATAATTTGGTCAGGGGAAAAAAACCCATTTGAAATAAATAAATACGCCATGCATTGAGTGTCTAACGTATTTTTTTTAAAGAAAAAGGTAAAAATATTGACTATATTAATGGGTTGATCTTATGGACTCGTGCCATCTGTACCAACTGCCATCATGAAAATCGAGCAGTTATTCAACAGATGTGTCAACCTATAACTATCCATTCGTTCATGTATCCATCAAAGAGCGGCAAAACTTCAGCTTCGGCCTCGGATTCGCTTTTGTCCTGGAGGATCCTCATCCTCATGGCCAGCTGCTGACGAGGGCCAAGACACCCATAAATGTGTAATACGGTATAATTGATCACAACATTGAGATTTGTCATCCATCTACAGGAACTGCTTCCTGGTCAGGGTTGTGACGGCTCCTGGGACTGTGCGTAAGGTGGGAATACACCTCCGAAGTCCTTCACCCTTAGCCCTCATCCCTCTCTCATGCCCTCTTAATACACTCGGTCTAAAATCCCACGCGGGCATTGAGGCACCCCTACACAAACAGTGACTCGAGTTGTCATTTGTTTGCATTTATTCCAGCTGTAAAGAAGAACGTCCACCCGATACAACCTGGAGATCCCGCATTTTTTGCTGCCTATTAACGAGTAACTAATTACATCACTGGAATTCTTTAATATTCAGCGGTTAAACCCCCACTTCTCTAAATATTTGCCCCGTTGTTCCTCGCACGCACACGAAAGCTATTGTGGGGCGTCGGAATTGACAAGAAGATAATTCGAGGCAACATTTGCATGCTAATTAACTCGGGGGTTATGCTAATCTAAGGGGAAGTCATGCACAATGCATGCACATGCATGGCTGCCCTGAAGAAAGCAGGAGACGCATCCACGCGCTCGCAGGTTGCGCGGGACCTCGGCGGCCGCGTGACTGAACGTCTCGTGCGGCCGCGGCAAAAGGCGACGGCACCGCCCGGGGCGGTGGCGGTGGCGGCGTAAGAATTCTCGCCGGTGCACGGGAGCTCTATTAGCGCTAAACAGAAGGTTCCGGAAGCCGAGAGACTGCTTGGTGTCTGAGCCGATCTCCTCAGCGCCCGCAGCCAGAGTGGCGCTTTGCTTTCATATTCATTTATTTGATGAGGAGTGAAAGGGGAACCTAGTTACGCCATCTGTAATCCAGAGCTCTGCGCCAAAAATCCCCCCCCCACCCGCTTTCCTTCTCCGAATCTCACTTTAATGACCGAGCTCAATCACAGAGCGCAATTTCCAGTCTGGGTGCAACGTATGGAAACAGAGAACTTGAAAGTTTCCTGTGCAGAAGAGATAAATGGACGGTGGGATGAAGAGAGGAAGGGGAGAGAGAGAAAGCGAGAGAGAGAGAGAGAGAGAGAGAGTGACAGACACAGAAATGACAGACAGAGAAATGCTTGTAATCTCTAATCATTTCCAAAAGGTCAGTGGAGGGAGACAGCGACGCCGCCAGCGCTGCTCTCCACCCTTATTGATCCTTATCTGCTGTCCAGCTCTGCACAATGACTGGCCCCAGAGCGAGAGCTTAATAAACGTGCAGGAGAGCGCTGAACGCAGCACTTCAATTAGGCCGGCTGACTGAAGTCAAGGACATGAAGACTGAAGAGCTACGTGTCCGACGGCAACGCCGACACCGGGCTGGGATTGTTGGCGCTGCGGCTGACATTAGCGCGGGAAGCGAGCGCTCCGGGGCGCCTTACGGGCCTTTAGGGGCAGTCTGTCTTTTCCTGATTAGCAAGGTGACTCATAAATGAGTCGCCATTACACAAAGGCGATACGGAGGACGCTATTCTGTGGCAGGAAAAAAAAAGTCGGATCAACCTCGGGGGAAAAAAAAACGGACAAGAATCGGTTTAACGGCGTTTTCCGTCTGAGCGCTACAACCCAGTTTCGTCCCTTGTCCACAGGGGAAACAAATAAGTCCGGAGGATTTTATGCAGCAGCTCATCATTGCCCTTGTGGACCAAATAGCTTTAAAGAAGTATAATTACCACAAACTGTAAATATTCAACAATTATTCCAATTAATCCTTAAACAAAAGAGAGACATTTTTTGCATGACAATGAAATCTATGAGGATTTGGCCAGATCTGAGTGAGAGAATGTGGAGTAGTTTACTGTAGTTACTGGTATTACAGGGCAGCAAGATTACAGTAAATAAAATAAATAACCTGAGGTAAAAGGTGTATGATTGTCTTAAAATAAGGTTATGCTGCTTTAAAGCATGCACTGACAAACATCTCGCACAACGCATGAAAAAGTGACGCCATCCCGCCACTAGATGGCAGTGTATCCAACTTGGGCATCTACAGAGGGCAATTTGTCCAACGAAATTTCCCAAAATGTCCACAATGCGATAAAGTGGTGTGTGTTTTGCGCCATTAGGCGTCGTCGCTCATCAAACACTATACAGTGTGTGTCATAGTTACAACTGGCCAATTCGAGGCCAACCATAATGATGTTTATTAACCAATCATGTACCAGTGTATGAGCTCGTGCATGAAATAAATCTCTATTGAATGGGTAAAAAGGGCACTAGTGAGGGGGCACGATGGCTTAGTGGTTAGCACGTTCGCCTCACACTGCCAGGGTCCGGGTTCGATTCCCGTCTCGGCCATGTGTGCGTGGAGTTTGCATGTTCTCCCCGTGCCTCAGGGGTTTTTCTTTATTACAAGCATCAAAATGTAATACATTTCCTGTGGGGTTTTTTTGTTGCAGTTTGATAAAAAGGTATTAAGAAATGAATCGCTTATTATTATTATTATTATGATGATGATTTTCAGAGGCCGTAATCTTAATACTTTGACAGAGATTGGCACTTTTCTGCCGAATCTAAGGGAGGAACGTGTGAGAAACCCTGAGACAACGTTATTCAGGCTGCAACCAAAGCTCACATTCTCCTTGTTACCTGGTGCCCTTCACGTCTAGTGTGTGATGGGATCTTTTTGGCGTCCATGTTTATTAGGGATCTATAGGGATTAGGGATCATCATCATCATTAAATAAAATTGTTTTGCTGGTTATTTGTCACTTATGGTATATCTTTAGTATAATTCCCTTCACTCTTCTGGGAAGATGTTCCCCTTGATTCTGGAGTGTGTACTGACTGCAGATGAGGTCAGTGTTCACATTCATCCCAAAGATTTTCAATAAGGGACTCTATAGCAGGAAATATTTCACTCCAATGTGTTTGAAGCATTTCTTCATGGAGTTTTTGCTTTCTTGCCCAAAAAATAAAAAACAATAAATAAAACAAAAAATAAAACATTAGAACATCCACCTTCACTATGATCATCAGATGAAGGCACATTAATCTCCCTGTGGTGAAAAACGCCTCAATGTCCCTCCTTAAGTATATTCAAGATTGAAGTGTTGCAAAAATGTGTGTTAGGGCACAGAGGAATTTACACAAACTACACAAAAATCGCCTTGTTTGTGAAGACCTGGATAATCAACAAGACGTGCCTGACCGGCGATAAACAATGACCTTTTAATGGTTAAACATTAATCACTGGCTTGAAACTTTGTCTTGTAGCATGAAAAGAAAAAAAAAACAGTGAAAACACATTAAACTCCCAGCTAATGTCTCGAGCCCTGTAGCTAGTCTCTGGTCTGATGAGCTGCATTTAGTTAAATAATTTGCATAAACGCATGTGATTGGATAAACCACAGCTAGGAAAACTATAAGCTGTTTGTTGATATGTTTACCATCTCCCCTCCTTCTTCTATATCATCATCCCTTAATGCGTGCTTCAGCCACAGAAAAATACTCAGGATCTGCATCAGTCTGCTAGTTAACGATCCCTGGACTGGGCTGGAAGATATGTTATGGCATGATTTATATAAATAAAAAAAGAAAGAGGGGAAAAAAAAACAAAAAAAAAACAAGGACATGCTGGCCCTTAAGGCAGCCTTAAGGCAAAATGCAAAAGTTCCTTCGGTGTACACTTTAATGTCTCATTATTCTAGTTAGCCATGCTCAGATCTGGAAAAAAAAACAAAAAAAGAAGAAGAACAAAAAGAGAAAAGGAGGCTTCATGAAGCGCTCGACTCTTTCTCCATCACAGCACGGCCTCAGGACTTCCAAGACAAGACAGAGTGCTGAAACCAGCAGTACAACCCGAGAAAGAGCCACTGGGGCACAATAATACTAGCGCCTCGCTCTGCTCTTACGGCAAAATGTGGGTGGAAGAAAAAAACAACAACTCCTTAACCACAACTAGTTGGAATAAACGTTTACCACGTCAACGGCAAATGTTAGCGAAATCCGTTTAAAAAAATAATAAGACGCATTAAACAGTACTGATGCCTCATCTTACCCTCAGGAGATACCCGGTGTGTGTTTGAAATCTGGGGATACAAGAACCATGTTTGAAAGTCCAAGGCGGCCGTGTTCTCATGGTGGGAGGGGGTGGTGTCCTATAGTTCCTGTCAATCAGTGATGCTAACCCACATGCGAAAAAAAAACTCGAATGTGGGCCGTCATATCGTTTTGTGTCCCGAAAGAGCTTAAAAGGTGTATGATTGTCTTAAAATAAGGTTATGCTGCTTTAAAGCATGCACTGACAAACATCTCTTACAATGCATGAGAAAGTGACGGCATCCCGCCACTAGATGGCAGTGTATCCAACTTGGGCATCTACAGAGGGTAATTTGTCCAATGAAATTTCCCAAAATGTCCACAATGCGATAAAGTGGTGTGTGTTTAGCACGTTCGCCTCACACCGCCAGGGTCCGGGTTCGATTCCTGTCTCGGCCATGTGTGTGGGAGTTTGCATGTTCTCCCCGTGCCTCAGGGGGTTTTTCTCTGGGGTCTCTGGTTTCCCCGGTCCAAAAACATGCACGGTAGGTTGATTGGAAAATTGTCCTTAGTATATGAATGTGTGTATGAATGTGTGTGTGTGTGCCCTGTGATGGGTTGGCATTCATTCCAGGGTGTATCCTGCCTTAATGCCCATAAACGCCTGAGATAGACACAGACTCCCCGTGACCCGAGGGAAGATCGGATATAGCGGTAGAAGATGAATGAATGAATGAGTGAATGAAACAGTTATACAGTTACAATGGCAGTTTCCAGTCAAACCAGTATAAAGTCTATTACTATATCTGTATTTTCTTTCTCTCCAACAGACATGGTTCATTTTAAACAGGTCTGATGCGTCCTGGGAAAAATCTCTATTCACTATTTCTGTTGCAATCGTCCCATTCCTTTAAGAACCATCAAAAACAGTTCCCCTTGACCAGCATATACAGACAGTATTTACACAGGATATATAGGATATATATATATATATATACATACACACTCACCTCTTTAGCTTTCTGCTTTAGCCGAGCTTGCTCCGGATCTTCTTGCCTGGAGCGACTCTGCAGAACACGTTAGAATTAGACATGGATTGATCGTTCGGACTTTGGTTCTTCAGCTTGAACGTTTTGGCGCAGCTGCGTAAAAGTCTTTGAAGTGCAAGCGATCAAACCGTCAGGAAGTTTGTCTCCTGATGAAACCGCGCCGGCTAATTAAGTTTGGGATGTGCATATCGGTCAGGTGAGCTCGGGAAAACAAACCGCAAAGAGCAACACAACAGCAATTATTTCCAAGCTGACAGCTCAATTAGTCGAGGGCTTAATTAGAAGAGGGACGCGGAGCTGGGGGGATAACGAAGGAGGCTGAGGACCGGGACGGTACCGTCCTCGGCATCGCCGCGCTTTAACTCCACTAATTGCGTTTGATTTTTTTGGCCCTTCTCCTGTGGAGTATCCTGAACCAACCCCTGACTTTCTACAGAGTTTATGGAGCAAAACCCAGAGTGAAGCAGGTGACATGCTGGGAGATTTTAAAGCTAGCTGCTTGCTGGATTTGAAATGGTGGTGGGAAACTGAAAATCTGAGCGTGCATCATTGGAAGTTGGGAAACACCTACCTTTTAATTTTTACAATTTTTTTTTAAGAGAGATTACTTTTGTTTATACGCGATGGATGTAGTAAAAGGAAAAAAGGAAAAGGAACTTCGGAACTGAAGAAGTGCAGAGATGATAGCACACTGCCTCACAGCCACGGGTGGAAGGTTATTCCAGGTAAAAGGAACCAACATGGCAACCATTCCTACAGAGTTGGAACCAGTTTCACCAGACAACAAAACGTCAAGCACATGTCCAAGCACTGTAAGTGTTTTTTTTGAGAGCAAACAGTTGGCTGTGGCATTATACTTATAAAACAGCCTGCCCAGTCACCACGCCTAAATCCTACTGAACGGAAGAACTGGATCAGTAGCTCAGAAAGAAATCTTCAACTAAGTATGTAAGATGTACGTATGTAATGTGTGTGTGTGTGTGTGTATATGTACATATATATATGTATGTGTGTGCGTGTAATATTATATATATATATATATATATATATATATATATATATATATATATATATATATATATATATATATATATATATATATATATATATATATATACATATACACACACACACACACACACACACACATTAAATACGTACATCTTATATTTATACTTTTCATTCAATTAAATTTTTATACTCTGTTTCTTTGTTTCACGTTTACATGTTGACATCATTTCCCTACATGCTGTCCACGAATGTCTACGTGACAAATAATATTGAATGGTGATCCTACTTTGGCGACTTTCAGCAGGATCTCGCGCTCCTCGTCGTCTTTGCGCTGCTTCTCCAGCCTCTCCAGCTGCTCGAAGAACTTTAGCTGCGCCCTCACATCCGACGTCTGCTCGTGGTGCTCTTCATCCTGGAGCGCAAAAAAAAAAACAAAAAAAAAAAAAAAAAAAAAAAAAAAAAAAACACAAAAAAAAAAAAAAATCCTTATCATCATGCACACACACTCCACCTCCACTTCGCTTTCAACTGACGCTTTGACTTCCGCTCCCAACTTTTTGCCGATTGCTTTCGCATGCGACTGAAGTGAGAAGTTAGTAGGTCACCCCGAGTTAATGGAATAATTGTTTGTTTCGCTGAGCGTCTCCGAGGCAGCCCTCTGACACGCTCGCTGCCGAGGCTCTGTTCTTACTTCCCACTTAAAGCAGTGCAAGGACCAAAGCCAGGCAGCGCACCAAGGAACGAACATGAACGCACACATTCACTTCTAACGCTGTAGCCTGGTAGCAGCAGTACTCTCTGCCTCTCATCTGTCGCTCGAGCTCGCTGTGTGTGTGTGTGTGTGTGTGTGTGTGTGTGTGTGTGTGTGTTGAGGCTGTGCTAGCTGGCAGGGCAAGTTTTCTTGTGACTGCTCAAATGTGCCCCGATTTTAGAATAGCAGGTAAAAGACTCGACCCTTTCGGGCACTTTCCTTCCATCAACTGCAAAACTATAAACTAACTATAAAACAATACTCTCAACTTGTCTCACACACACACACACACACACACACACACACACACACACACACCTCAGGGAAGAGGTTTATTCTCTTCTTGGTGTAAATGCTAATGTGTAAACAGTAAATGCTCATTTAAATCATTTTCCTATACTGTTAGATGAATAGGTCTGAAACACGTCTTCGGGTGAGATGACAAACACTGACGCTGTTATGAACGTGATACGAACCTCAAGTCACCTGCAGTGGGTGGAGTTTTGCCAAATCCAGATGTTATTCTGATCTTTGGTTGACGTTTTTGCTTTTCTCATATTCCATTATACCTTTTATTTTATTCTAAACATAATCCAAAAACTCCTTTAGCATGTCTCATGGCGGGCAACACAAATTAACACTTTTTACAACACTGGAGACTCCTTCCAAAAAAGACTAAACGCGTTTGTGGAGGAAAAGGTGAGGAGGAGAGCAGGAATAGGAGCCTGTGCTGAGATTCGAGCTGCTGGTACAGTCAACACACATGATCAAATGCGCATATTTTCTAGGATGCGCATTTGATCAGTCGATTGATTAAATACCCACCCACTCAGACACGCCCACATAGCGCGGCCCTGTGATTGGCTCCTACCTTGATGGGTTCGGTTCGGTGTCGCGCAACAGCCGAGACGTTTTCCAGCACGGAGCGGAGTCTGGCCTCGGTGGCGTGGGACACCAAACTCACCACGTCTGCCATCACCTCGTTCACCCCGAACCCGCGTGCTGCAGAGAGAGAGAGAGAGAGAGAAAAAAGAAAGCAAGAGAAAGAGTGGGAAAAGAGCAAGAGAGAGGGGAAAGGAGAAACAGAGAGGATAAAAACAGAAAGAGAGTGAGGAGGATAAGGAAGTAGAGAGAGGATGTTGATATGGTAAACCATTTCAATCATTTGTCAGCATTTGACTGCATCTCAACACAATGCATGCATAGTAAAATTTGCACCATAGTGACATTGAGAAAAACTTTATCTTTGGGAATAACAGTGCCACCCAGTGGCTGCAAACGGTAGAGTTTCTGTCCAATCAGATTTCAACAATCGCGTTATATGTTTCCAGAGTCAAAAGGAATCTGCAGTGAGGTCAAGGATAGACTTTTTCAGAATAAACTCTATGTTACTTTAGACTTGGGGACTCCGAAGCCACATATCCAGTGTCACATCAGCATTTTCAGGCTCTCTGATTGGATGATGAACAAAGTGCACAAGCTCAGGCTGACAGGAGAAGAAATTGATTTGGCTACAGACGTTCACACAAGGGCATTTACAAGACAGACTTTTCCACAAAAAAAACGAGCTGGACATTGTTTGGAAAGGTCAAGCGGAAAAATCGAAAACAATTGCTGAGCTTTCTCATGAACCATTTATAACTTTTTCTTTCCCGGAGGACTTCCCCAGAAAATTTGCCTTTCAAATCTACAGGAAAATCCTAGCAGGATTCCTAGGAGTAAAAAAAAAAAAAAAAAAAAAAAGCAGGGGAATCCCAGGGTCAATTTTGATGAGATTAAGACTCTTGGCTGCTTGTCTGGTCTGGGATCTGGACCAGACGGTCACATGTTCGGGCCCCAGCACCTCTGAGCTGCCACTAGAGGGCCTTTGAGCCAGACCCTTAACTGCTCAGTTATAAAACTCACTTTGGATAAGGAGATAAATGTAATGTAAAGATTTGTTTTTTAAATCTTATTACTTATAATAACTATAAATTTGATTATAAACGCAACTCGAGGAGCAAAATTAATTGATAATTCACTGACAACAAATTTTATTATCTATTATCGATTATTTATTGCAGCCCTACTGTATTGTACTGAACTTGCTGTCCAGCTCGGGATAAGAAACAGTCACGGACGGAACGTAGCCTTAATCACACCCTACCGTCTAATATGAGCTTATAAATGACAGATGCTCGTTTTGCATTCTAGTTTCTTTCCCAAACAGTCACCACAACTTTGGAGGTACACAAGTGTATAAAATGTCTTTGGATGCCCCCCCCAATGGAACTAGGATAGCAGTTTATAATAATAATACCTTAATAATGCCCCTGTGCACAAAGTGAAAATATGCTTTATATTTGTTCGAGTGTCCCTCAATAGAGCTGTGATCTCAACATATGTGGAATGAATTGGAACACACCCCGGGCCTCCTCATCCTACATCAGTACTAGAGCTGGGCGATATATTCATTCATCTTCTACCGCTATATCTGATCTTCCCTCGGGTCACGGGGAGTCTGTGCCTATCTCAGATGTCTATGGGCATTAAGGCAGGATACACCCTGGATGGAATGCCAACCCATCACAGGGCACACACACATTCACAGACTAGGGACAATTTTCCAAGGTGCCAATCAACCTACCATGCATGTTTTTGGACCGGGGGAAACCGGAGAACCCGGAGAAAAAAAAACCCTGAGGCACGGGGAGAACTCCACACACACACATGGCCGAGACGGGAATCGAACCCCTGACCCTGGCGGTGTGAGGCGAATGTGCTTGTGATATATTCAATATATTTAATTTGTTGTTCAAATCTGAAACTATTGTGAATATTGCATATTTAAAATTAAGTATACTTGCGCAAAAGAACGCACCGAACGTCCAATATTACACCCCCTTACAGGAGACGTGAGATCACATTATAGATGAATGAAAGAATCTGGTAGTGGTCTTTCTTCTAAGAATCAGTTTCCACTTTAACTTCTCATTTCTCCTTCTTTCTCCGTTCCTTCTCTTTATACACACCTTACAAGCTAAACAAAAGGGAATGTCGTGTTACCTGTTGCGGATTGTGGAAAAGTTTTGGGAGAATCTTTTGCCGCACTGCCTGGTCCTAAAAAGCTACTTGAGAAACAGCTCCACCTTGTGGAGAATATTGTGAGAGAGACTTGACATCCTCTAGACATCGCCATTTACCCTACTATTAATGTTTTTCTATTCAAAAATGAGATCGTTTAACAAAGATGTACAATTTGGAGAACGCGTAGCAATTGCATTAAGATAATCCTCAATTTAATCACAAATCTGGGGATATTTGGAATTCAATCCGTGATCTTTCCGGCTTCGTAGGCCTTTTCTGGACGACCGGGTAACATTCGCGTGAATGTGCGATACATGCTGTAATCCGTTTCTTCTCTTTTCAGCGCTTGACTCACTGAGAGCATGTAGTGCACGCTTTTCGAGGCGACCTTGGCCGGGAAGACGGCCCGCGGGCTCTCTCTTGGTCCGGCACACATGACGAGCTGACAGAGAGGCATCAGAGGGAGGCCCATAAAGTATTCATACGCAGCCTGAGGATGCCTGAGCCTCGCTACACCGAGCACTCAGAGTCGGAGAGTGAGCGAGAGGCCAACAGAAGTGCATTAAAAGTGTAGTGGAGTAAAGGAAGGCTAAACACAGGTGAGCAGAGGCCGTGCAGGGTTACTGTAGACTGTCAAAACTTGTACAGAGTGACGCTTCAATAACCTTGTCGGAGAGATGCACGAGATTAGAGCTCATTTGTACTGTATTGCTAGCAATACGCTTCGATACTCTGCTAATCCGGGAAGGAATAAAACACTGCGATTAGAGGAATAAAGCTTGTTGTGATGGTAAGCACGCAAATGGTTAACACAACATATTTTCACTATCATCACAACCCTCCACAGCGACAGACCAGAAAAAGTGCTTGTTAATAAATGTACTGTATTTTACCATCTTATCTACTTCCACAAATAAAATGTAATTAAAAGTTTAATGAATTCATTTCTTGTTAATTTTACTGTTAGTGTTTCAGATGTAAAATGTTATATGTTGCTCCTTTAAGAATTACGCTCCGGTTGCTTTCCATATAAACTGGCGATACGTTTAGGTTAGCGCACTGCAATCACCCAGAACACACACACACACACACACACACACACACACACACACACACACACGTATATAAACGGGAAGAGAAAATGTCTGAACTGCAGCAAAAAAGCGAGGAAAATGATCCAGTATTAAACTGCAACAAACCGAACAGGATAAAAACCAAACAGGGAACTAAAAATGGCCAGAGCACATCACAAACATCACGAACATCACAGCTCCTCCATGAGAAAGATTCTGGGCTTCGATTCAGACTCTGGAGTGACTTCCTTAAGTCGTATTACGGGTGGGTGTGTGTTAATGCCACTGATGTACCTTTTGTAAGATTTCTACTGGATGTTCTGCATTGAAAAAACGCTCTCCCTTAGGCCAAGTGGAAATGATTTCATTCGCTCTTAATGCTCAATGAGGCAGAATTATTGTTTCATCTGTGTATATCAGCAGCTCCAGGCATTATCATGTAGAAACGTGTGTGCGCATATGTATGTGTATATATATATATATATATATATATATATATATATATATATATATATATATATATATATATAAAAAATGCACATATACATTGCTGTTTAATTCATTAAGGTGTATATTAATGATGAGTGTGAACATCTGGGTTTTCCTACCCATCTCGAGGATGCGCTTGTGGAGGAGCAGATTTGCCGGAAGGGAAGAAACGCTTCATCTTTGCAGGAGCGGATTTGCGTGCCCACCAGCTCCGAGCCCGTGGCTAATATGCGAGCGTTCTCTTCGTTAAGGTTCACTCCGGCCATGGAGGCCACGTCGTTAATGTCGTCATCGTCCCTGAAACACATCAAACATACAGAATCGCTTACGTTGCCTCGAGTCACATCTAAACCACAGAAGAAATTACAACTACAGTCTGAATGAAACGACATAAAACAAGAACAACTATAAATGCAAATGTCAATTTTAAAAAATTCAGTACAGAATGGTCAATTTACCGGCCAAAAAAAAAAAAAAAAAAAAAAAAAAAAAAAAGTACAATCCGTGTGTGTGTGTGTGTGTGTGTGTGTGTGTGTGTGTGTATATATATATATATATATATATATATATATATATATATATATATATATATATATATATATATATATATATATATATATATATACACATACCCACACACTTACATATACATAGACACACACACAGTCATAAAACAACTCATACAGAACAAAAGGATTGTGATGTTTGAACCTATCACTGACAGAAATCAATAAGAGACATGCTGCCCCCTAGTGGCGTCCATTATAAACAATGCGATTCATCCATGAAGAAACTTTGGGCTTAATACATTTAATGAAACATTATCTTTCTAACACAAGCCAAAACGTATCGTTATCAGCGCTCCAAAGCCAATTATTAAAATCTTTATGTATTCTTTTCATTTCATTTTGTATCCTTTTATCACACACCACACACACACACACACACACACACACACAATGTGATCATTCAACCACTGACCGACGTGCTGAGGAAAAGGTACTCAGTTATAAATTCTGACTCGTTGAACTGCTCACAGGAGCGGTCATCTCACGGTTAATAAACACACTTCACGGTTCACCAAAACCACTTCCATTCACTTCCCCTTTAACCACAAGTTCACGTGAAAGAAACCTAAACTAGGCATTTATTCACATCGTACACTCACATTAGACCTTGTACGGTGGCGACTGCAAAAAAATAAATAAAAACAACAAAAAAAAAATGCAAAAAATAAATGAATAAACTCCACATAAAGCCGCTGTCCCCTGTAATCAAATGCGTTTTTTGTATAAACTCTTTATACATTTATGAACCGATGAGGATTATGTAATACTAAATGAAAAATAAAGCGGTTGTTTATTTCCTCCAACTGTACATTTCACTAGTTTTTGTAGTAACATTCAGGTGCAAGTTTTTGTCATTATTGTTATTGTTATCTTGTGTTAACTTGTTTTGATTTATGGGGACAGTTTCAGCTCAATACAGTAAAGGCTCATCAGCAGAGAGCTAGTAAGTTCATTCATTCATTCATCTTCTACCGCTTTATCCGATCTTCCCTCGGGTCACGGGGAGTCTGTGCCTATCTCAGGCGTCTATGGGCATTAAGGCAGGATACACCCTGGATGGAATGCCAACCCATCGCAGGACACACACACACACACACACACACTCGCATTCACACACTAGGGACAATTTTTCCAAGGTGCCAATCAACCTACCGTTCAGGTTTATTTTTGGACCGGGGGGAAACCGGAGAACCCGGAGAAAAACCCCCGAGGCACGGGGAGAACATGCAAACTCCACACACACATGGCCGAGACGGGAATCGAACCCGGACCCTGGCGGTGTGAGGCGAACGTACTAACCACTAAACCACCGTGCCCAGATAGTAAGTTAATTAGTTGGAGGTGGGAATGGTAAAAGCATCGTTATGGTTACAGTGTGGAAGTTTATTTTGGATTTTTTTGTTTTTTATTTTTAAATAATCAGCACAAACATTTCCTCGTGTGACAAAAAACACATACTTATAGCACAGCGGTGATGATTTCTATCTATCACACTTTCACGATAAAGAGGAATTGGGATTGTGGGTCCCAACAAGAATCTCACGGGAGTTTTACATTTGCCGCAGGCAAGAATGTGCAAACAAGTGTAGCGCAAATCCCGGTCAGGAGGAGAGGGGCGGGATTGAGGAAACATTCCCATGACTCATTTACTACACACACTCGGGAGCACACGTGGTGCACTTACACACACCCGGCATTTTTAGTGCAAGTACCTGAAAGTTCCGCCTCCTGGGTCGTTCACCTTCTGTTTCTGATTGGCTGAAGCCTGCATGGCGACGCCCACTGGGCCCCTCACCTGCACCGCTGGCCCTCTCAGCACAGCGCCTGCAACACACGAATCACAGTGTCACGTCCAATATATAACACACAGAGACACTCAACAGTCTCCCAAATCTCAATCTGAGGTAAACTCGCACGCACACACACCTGGAGGGCGGACTGACTGAGCGATCACTACGGGCATCCGGACCGGACCAGTCTGTACTCCTGTCCTCTTCACGGCCTTCAGACAAAAAGAGAAGAAAAATAATACAGTGATTGTTTTGCATGATTTACTTTCATCCATAATATCTGTATAGGTCAAGTTTAAAGTGTAGTACCACCACGGCAGCTTGGTCCTGCGTGACGCCGGGGCGGACGGTAGGCACCGCGGTGGTGAGGGAGCGTGGGGGCGGAGCCTTAATGGCGCTCACAGTCAAGGGGCTGGAGGTTTGTGCGAGCTGGGTCAGAGACTGCTGCGAGTTCAACAGCGTCATGCGGAGAGCAGGCAGGCTTTTCTGTATACACACAAACACGTTTTCAATATCTTACTGAATACAATACAAAAGATCATTCGGAGAATCAGAAATCTCTGCGAACAAGGAACAGGTGTGGGGGAAAAAAAAGCTCAGCAGGAAATGCCCGTTATCTTCGCGCCCTCGGGATCTTTCTAATGGATTCGAGTTTTCTAATGGATATCACTGGATGGGCTCATAAAGTACCCAATAAATCATTGTGTATGAATACAGCTCACGTTCACAATCACAGGTTAAAACTTTAACAAAGAAGCCGTATGTTAACATGATCTACTGTCTTCTCCAGGTCAAATCCCATTTAAAATGCACCGAAGTGAAAATCTCTGGTCAGCCATGTTAAAATGTAAAAAAATAAAATAATTTATAGCAGAAAGTAAAGCATCGGTGACATCAGCATGGCTTAACAGCAAAAGAGACTGGATCCTGACGTGGCCTGCATTTAGTCCAGACTTTATCAATTTAAAACGCTCGGCGCATCACAAAAGGAAAAATACAGCATAGATGAGGCACGACTGGTGAGCAGGTAGAATCCTTTATGAGACGTGGGAACTTTCCTATTTCAAAACTATTCTCTTCTGGTCTCTTCCTTTCCCAGATGTATATGGCAAATCATTGCATTCTGTTTTTGTTGTTGTTTACAATTTACACGAACGTTTGGAATTGGGGTCTCTACATTTTTCTGTAGAATCCTAAAATATTGGATTCCAATCAATATACACATATCCTATACATACACACATATCCCATACATACCTCTATATATCTCTCTCTTTCTATATCTCTCTCTCTCTCTATCTATCTATCTATCTATCTATATACACACACACACACACACACACACACACACGGGGGCATTACCTTCAGAAAGGGGATGAGGTAGGGCTGAGGAGACGACTTGAGCTCCGTCTGCAGACGATTTGTAAATTCCTCAGGCTCAATTTTGGCATCCTGTAAAGAATTAAACAATGTTTCATGGAATGAGAATTATCGTACCTTTACAGTTACATTTATGGCATTTGGTAGACGCTTTTACAATTCATTCAACTGGGCCATTGAATGTTTGGGGCCTTGCTCAAGGGCCCAGCAGTGGGAACTTAGTGGTGCTAGGAAATTGTACTCATGACATTGTGATCATAAGCCCAACATTTTAACCAGTGAGTAACCACAGGGTTTCTGCAGGTTTCACCAAAGAAAATTTATAAGAAAATTTACAAATAAAATTAAGACCTATATAATGACAAAAACCAACCACACACACACACACACACACACACACACACACACATATTGTTAGCAAGTGGCCTTAACTAAAACAAATTAACTGTTTTCAAGCCGAGTATCACTAAATTTGGCACATGTTGATAATCTGGTTTATATTTGTGGTACATGATTTGTGCAAGAACAGAAAGCTGACTGGCAGTCGTGCATCATGCGTCTCATTTGAGGTGGTAATACAGTGAGTACAGTGAATATCTACAAAAAACAGCATACTATAGTGATGCAGGAGCATTTTAATTAGCATGTAGAAAGAAGACCAGAAAATTAAGACCGGTGTAAAATGTAAAAATTTGACTTTTTAAGACCCCGTGGAAACCGTGTGCCATCATGAAAACATCAGATCATGAAAAAAATCCCCAAATCACATGAGAGATCCCCAAATATACATACACAGAGTGATCATTTTTCTTTTACATCTCTTAATCTGTGTGACTGAAGTGGATTCACCACAATACAATTTACAATTATACAATTTACACGCATCTTTTTTGTGTCGAATAAAACGCTGTTCGAAACAGAATTGCAGATGTCTCTCGTTACAGAAAACATTAGCGTAACATTGGAGTGGCGTAACGCTCCTTCTCATAAACGCAGACAAACACGGCACGTAACGCCAACGACTGTTACTCACCAGCAGGTCCTGCACAAGCGCCTTCACGTTCTTCGACGTTTCCGGAGAGGGGGAATTATGGGATGCCAGTTTGATCAACGTTGCTAAGAAATTCTTGCACTTCTTCACATTCTCTTGCATTTCCTGAAACAAATGGTGCGAGCAAACATTACTTGAACTCTGTCGAGTCGGTTTCAGTGTCATTCCGACTACATAAGGTGCAGTGCACAGTAAATGTAACAGGGTTTCCTCAGGAACGAGGTTCTGCACCAACAACACACATTTAGATAAATAAATAAATAAATGAATACATCAATAAAGACATACTGATTAAAGGTATTGTACTGTTAACTGAAGACGAACCTTAAGAACCAAAAGAAGCACAATTTGGGCCAAAGTACAAATGCTCTGTGCAGAAGAGATATTCTTGGTGAAACTCGAAATAAAATACATTTTTTTGTGTAAAGAGAAGATACGGGGGTAACTCAATACTCAAACAGGGGTCAGGATGAGAGTATGGCGGATGGTTTACCTGAGAGAGGCCGGCGAGTCCTGGGGCTGGGGCGGCGGGTGCCGAGACGGCGGGTGAAGGTTTCAGGATCGTCTGGTTTGTGGTTTGGACACGAGCTCCGGCGGTGATCACAGTGGGGCCACTGGGCTTCTGAGCGGTGCTCGCCGTCACCAAAGGTGTTTTCTAACACAACACAAAAACACAAACGACACATCACTACCTCCTTTTTCAGCTGCTACCTTTAGGGGTCACAGAGGATGATCTTTTTTACGTTGGATGTCCTTCCTAAAGCAACCCTCCCCATTTACCCAGGCTTGGGACCGGAACTAAGAAGGCAATGACCCTAAAGTCGGGGCAGACTGAGCAGTTGAGGGTTATGAGCCTTACAAAAAGGCCCACTAGTGGCAGCTTGGTAGTGCTGGGATTTCAACATGCGACCTTCTGAGAGTCCAATGCCTTAACTACTACCTTTCCCCACACACACACACACACACACACACACACACACACACACACAATACACATATAGTATTAATAATTATAATTATTGCAAATTTCACAAAAGCTGACACTCAAAACATTAAAGGATTCTATCTGCAATAATATTTATACCATGAGCTTTAGAGATACTCCTTTCTGATTGGCTGGCAGGCAAACATCCACAAAAATGGCCATAATCAGGAAATAATTAGTGTAGTGCCAATGTGCTTTTATTAATACGTCAAATAAGTGGTTTTCTTCTTACTGCGTTCACAATGCTTCACAGTAATCCGTGCAAAGGGTGCACAGCAAGAAGTAACGGGTTAAAATAAATAAATAATTCATTTTACAGTGTACTGCGCATTGTATTGTGTTGAGACGATGATGGTCTGCTTGACCTGAAAACTGAGCAACCTTCATATTCCATATAGCAGTACAAATCAGATCTCCTACCTTAATCAGAATACTGATCTCATGCTGACATTGTTGGCTTGACAGAGATTAAAGTCAAATTAAAGTGTGAAATGAAATAAAAACATATGTATCTTTAAATAAGTGAAATTAATAACAATTCTTATTATTGCACTGGAAGGTTTCAGTCTTTCGTCGATTTGATTGTTTTATTTTCCATATATTTTGAGGTAACCGGTTTGATTTACAGACAGGTCCCTTTGCAAAATGGTCTTAGTGAAAGAAGGAAACCTACTTAAAGAGGTTATTCCACATTATTACACATGTGGTATATGTCTTGCAATATGAGAAGGAAGATGAAGTTTTTAAAGATGAAATGAATGAAATAATGTCTTGCAAATGATATGAAAACAATTCATATATTCTTGAAACCGTAACAGGGAACTACCATTTGAGAAATTTACAACCCAGAGGAATTCAAACAGATAAAGGCTTATTCAAAAAGAAGTCTGGCTGGCAAATTAACAGTACTATTAGGACATCTATAATATTTATATAAAAAATAAATAAATAAATGAAAAGCTACTGTTGAAGAACAGATATTTGAAGATGCTGGTATCTCCCGGTAACAAGAAACTCTCGATGAATGATCTTTCAAAGTTTGTAATAAAATGGTATTTTGGCCATCCCTAACACAATGAGCTCAGAAAAATGAAGACTAATTATCTAACTAGGTTCTTCACTGGCGAATGCTGTGCTACACTGAATGGTCCAGATGGATAAAGTTCTGGATGGCTGCTGAAAGGCTATCCTATTCCAACGAGACGGCAACATCAGGAAACAGGTGGTGGAATAGTGACTATTGGGGTTGGAATGTTGGGAATTAAGCTGAAGCTATCTAAATGACTTCTGTGGAGTTCTTAAATAATCATTTTTAAACATGGAATAAAACGAAGAATTGAGCTTTCCCAAATAAAATGATCTTCATGCAGGACGACACACCGTCACACAATGCAACTACGACTGCAAGACATTTTGATTGCTATGGGCATAAAAAGAGGAAAATATATATACTCCGGTGGAGTATCTTCAAACGGAACATCTTATATATATATCATATATATATATATATATATATACATACATATACATATATAGATATATATATATATATATATATATATATATATATATATATCAATATTGGTATACAGACCGAATGGACTTAGAAGTTCAATAGATAAGATATAGATAAGAAATGTAAATAATATTTGCTTTAAATTGTGTTATATGTATGAGAAATGTTTTGTCCATGCAACATATATGACAAATGAAACTTTTGAGTTCCTTATAACGTGTTGAAAATTTTTCAACGTCTATTCGGCATAATAATTTGGAACAAACAATTTCGGGGCTTTTTACAAAATGTCAATAAAGCTGTTCTTTTACATGTAATAGCACCCACAGATTAATATGTAATATAATTGTTGGAGGTAGAATAAAATCTTTAAATATACCGGCTGTTTTAAAAAAAACAAAAATGTCTTGTGCATAATAATTCGGAACATGGTATAAATATGCGCATACAGAGGAAAAACTGTGTTTTACCATCCCCGAAACAAACATCACATTTAAAGGACAAAATCTGCAGAGAGGTCCAAACCGAATATCAACACATCCATGTGTAGTGAACAAAGTTCCAAAACAGACCGACTTTAAAAATTCATTTAAAAGGTATACGGACACAGGGCACAGATATATATTTATTTAAAATAATTTTACTACAAATTGTATTTATTTACAGGCGGATTTCTCATTCATTTCCATGTAAAATTTTAGCGGGTCTTTTAATTGTTAAATATGGCACGTGGCTCCTTTAAGAATTACGTTCCAGTTTTGGTTGCTTTCCATATAAACTGGTGGTATGTTTAGGTTATGTACGTCAAATGTTGAGGAACTCATCCCCGTTGTGAATGCGCAGCTAGTAGGCGTCATTCGGGGAAATTTAGAACACGTGACTGTATGTAAATTGCTGGGTGAACCAAAAAGGGTCAAAAGCAGAGAATATATTTATCGCCTCTTTTATATTTTATATCAACATTATAAGGAGTAAACGTGGCTGAGGAAAGGTCAATGCAAAAATAATCTGGGAAGGCCACGGACCGAAGTTTCTTCTCTGTCCTGGTCTCATTCGCCAACACAGTGCAGATTGAAAGTACAGGTCACTCATATAGTAATGCATGCTGCATTAATCATGCGTTAATAAAATTAGTGGCGTTAAAGTGAATTTGCATTAACGCGTTATTAACTTTGACAGACAGACACAGACAGATGTCAAAGCCGCTTGTCTAAAGGAGTGCTGTATCATGGCTCACCCTGCGCTCTGACCCCAACTTCCAAAAAAAAGCTGGGATACGCAAAGAAAAGAAAATCCCTCACGCAATCAATAAAGTATGTAAAATGAAAAATATATATACAAACACACAGTACATATAACTGTCCAAAAAAAAACACACACTGAGAAAGATTAATAAAGATTATCAAGTGAAATGTTAATGTTAATGTCAAGTTAAACAAGGACAAAAGCGAAAGTGTACCTGTAGAGCAGGACTTGCAGGGATGGCAGCCTGGACCACTTTAGCCTGCGCCGGAGGAATCGGTCGGATGGCTTGGGATGTCACGGGTGCCTGCAAGGCAAGACACTGTCACGAATGACATCCAAGCTCTTATGACCATCACTACACCAATGAGCCACTCATTTAGGAACAACATTATATGTCCAATTAAACACTTGTGGGGAGGCACGGTGGTTTAGTGGTTAGCACGTTCGCCTCACACCGCCAGGGTCCGGGTTTGATTCTCCTCTCAGCCATGTGTGTGTGGAGTTTGTGCATGTTCTCCCCATGCCTCAAGGGGGTTTTCTCCGTGTTCTCCGGGTTCCTTCCGGTCCAAAAACATGCACGGTAGGTTGATTGGCACCTTGGAAAAATTGTCCCTAGTATGTGAATGTGAGTCTGTGATGGGTTGGCATTCCATCCAGGGTGTATCCTGCCTTAATGCCCATAGATGCCCGAGATAGGCACAGGTTCCCCGTGACCCGAGGGAAGATCGGATATAGCAGTAGAAGATGATGAATGAATGAATTTTTACACTGAACTCCAGGAGTGTGTGTTCTCACTTACTTGCTGCACAGGAGTGGTGACTCGGATGGTGGCCCCGGTGGTGGTCGTCGCAGGCGTAGGAGACAGAGCTGCTTTGGTCTGATTCTGAGCCTTAGCCTGGGCCAGGACCTGCTGAGGAACCAGCACCAGCTGACCCGCCTCGGTCCGGACGAGCACCATTCCTACAGCACACACGATACATCGCATGGCGGTGGTCAAAAACAAACGTATCGTTTATCGTATTTATTTTAAACGGCAACACACTGCGAAAGAGATTGCAATAAATATTAATTGATAATTTATGATTTTAGTCTTTAAACCATGAGGTGAGGGATATCCTGCTGTTTCAGGGCATTTTTGTATATTTATAACACTAGATTAGATTGTCATTTTGCACGATGCATGTACAAAGAGAATGAAATGCACTTAGATGTAAAACTAGCATTTATATCAGAACTCCTACTATATTAAGTGTGTGTGTGTGTTTGTGTGAGAGAGAAGTTGCAGAACTCAAACCCTGTACGATGCGACACATTGCTTTATTTTTTTAAACACTTAGTGTGAATGCTGCTTACCCGCTGGGATAGTGAATCCGGGCGGTAACTGAATCGTGGTCGGTTGTTGAGGTCGGACGGCGAGTTGAGGCGCCACAGCCCTGGGCGTAGATGCCGCAGGAACCCCGGGCCGCAGGGGCACAGTGCCGCAGGAACCCCGGGCCGCAGGGGCACAGTGCTCACCACCGGAGACGCCGTCCCGGGTCTCAGCATTCCCGCGGGCTGTCCCGCGTCCGGCTTGACCAGCACCGACGGCGTGCTGACCACGGCGAGCGGGGTACTCACCGCCCCCGAGTGCACGGGTGTCAACGGAGGCCGCACGGCTACGGGGGAACCGGCGAGCTGATTCGGGACAATGGTTTTAATCTGGGTTTGGGGGTTGGTCTTGATCAGACCGGCGTTCGAAAAGGTCAGCGCAGTGGCCGGGTCAGGGGCGACGCTCACCGACGCGGCGAGTTTCGGGTCACTGGGACTGGGTGCGATGTTGGAAGGTCGGTGCAGGGCGACAGTCTGGGCGACCGATACGCTCGCGGGCTGGGAGAGGATGTGATTAGGCTGGACAGGAGTGGCGAGGAAAGTACCGTTCGTGCCTTTAGAAGTGGAAGTATTGGTGGTGTCAGTGCCTAAGCCAGAAGTAATGACAGCACCATTGACACCGAGCTGTAGTCCGGCTGCAGGAGCGGGAGCTGAGGAGAGAGCTACAGAGCCACCGCTGCCATTCTCACCTGCTCCTGGTCTGGAGGAAACGGGGCGGATAGTTGGAGCTATGTGATTGGTGTTGGGTAGAGAATCGGTAGCTGCTGCTGCTGCTGCTGCTGATGATGATGATGATGATGATGATGATGATGATGGTGATGGTGATGAGGATGATGATGCTACAACTGCTGCGTCACTTGAACAGTTAGGAGAAGTTGCGAGTCCCGCCACAGCTGGCTTTGGTACTACGGTGATGTTTGGCTGCACTCGGTTAGTAGCCATAATCGCTGCGGCGCTCAGAGCGGAAGGGACGGGGACGGAGTTGGTGCTCGGTGTCCTCTCGGAGCCGTTCTCCCGCTTCACCTCCACTCTGTGCGCTCCAGACTCCCGCGCCTCTAATGCGGTTCCCGCTTGAGCAGCTTGCGCTTTCCCCAAGTTGCTGTTTCCGCTCTCGGCTACTCCGGACCTCCGCGCCTCGCTCTGGGACTTGTTCTGACCGCCGAGCTCCGACTCCAACGAACCCACGAGGTCGCTGACGGCTTTCTCGTCCACTTCGGAATACAGCATATCTTCCAGCGGATCGGGGACGCCCGCCATCTTTGGAAGACGCTCGACGGAGCGTGTCGTGCGCGTGCGTTGTTTTGCCCGCGCAGTGCACGGTGGGAATCGGGCGGGGGGTGACGTCACAAGCACGCGCCGCCGTTGTGTGTGTGTGTGTGTGTGTGTGTGTGTGTGTGTGTGTGTGTGTGTGTGTGTGTGTGTGTCCGCTGAGCCGCTTTTAATGTGTAATAACAACGTTACTACTAAAGAACACTAACGGACTGGTGTTTTATTCCTCTTTTCTCCTCTTATGATTGATCTCATTGTCCTGATGGCGTTATAACGTCACTATTACGCGTTTTAACATAAACGCCAAACCTGATCTCAAGGGTTCAAAACAAACAACCTTTGTTTATGCTGCCGTCACTGCCGCTTTCGTTCTTCTTACTCTGATTACACACACACACACACACACACACACACACACACACACACACCCCTCCCTCTCTCATATCTCTCTCTCTCTCCCTCTCTCTCTCTCTCTCTCTCTCTCTCTCTCTATATATATATATATATATATATATATATATATATATATATATATATATATATATATATATATATTCATTAGAATATAGTATTAGAATATAATTTATTTCCCCAATTCAACTCAAATTGTGAAACTTGTGTATTAAATTTTGGCTCACATTTAACAACAACAAAAAAACACCAATTCACATCAAACATAAAATAAAATATTTTATTGTTGGTCATCCGGAAGGTATGTTCATTTACTGTATATGTACTCAATATTTGATAGGGGCTCCTTTTGCTTTAGTTTCTGGCTCACTTCGGCGTGGCATGGAGGTGATCAGTCTCTCTCAGATCACTCTGTTTCCTTGAGTGACCTTCAGCTCATCTGCTTTTTGGGTCTCTTGCTTTATTCTCTAAGGGGTTCAGGTCTGGTGTGTTTGCTGGCCAGTCAAGCACCCAAACACCATGGTCATTTAACCAACTTTTGGTGCCATTGGCAGTGTGGGCAATGATGTCAGCATCTTTAAAAAGCTGCTCATCAGAAGGAAGCATGAAGTGCTCTAAAATGTCTTGATAAACAGGTGCACTTTTGGTTTTCAAAAAAAAAACACACTGGACCAACACCAGCCGACGCCATTGCATCTCAAATCATCATAGACTTAACACTGGACTTCAAGCAACTTGGGCTATGAGCTTCTCCACCCTTTCTCCAGACACTAGGACCTTGCTTTCCAAATAATGTTTTCTATTTCCAAATACAACTGCACAAGCTCAGATATATACAAATAGCTGTTTTTTTCCATTACACAAATTGATTTGATCACAGTTATACTTAGAAGGACATTCACAAGACAGGCTTTTCAAGAACAACTGGATCTTTTGAGTGAAGATGAACCAAAACAGCTCAAGACCATTGTTATTCTTATTGAACCATTTATACGTTTGCATTTTCTTTGCAGAAAAAAAATGTGCACAAAACACACAATTTGCCTTAAAGTTCAAACAACCTCCAAACCATTTTCAGCATGACAATGCCCCTGTGCACAAAGCCAGCATAATGAAGATATGCTTTCTGTAGCTTTTTTTTTTTGGCCTGCTAATGAGCTCTGATCTGAACTTTACCGAAAACAATTAGCTAATTAAAAGATCAAAAGTTGTATAACATTTAGGAAATAATGCAATAACTCCTTATATTGCTATTACAATTACACGGACGTGCACGCGCTGTAATCAACACCGCCATCACACTGGAACTGCACGAGCTCGCCCCTCGACTTGCGTGAAGGCCACGTGGTATAAAACTAACCAATGGGGTTGCGCTTCGTGTTGTTGCTTGGGATGAAAACGAAAGCGGACCGTTATCTGCCCCTCTGACCGCGTTTATTAAAGGTAACATTCATTTACACATTAATAATTATACTCTTCTTGGTTAATTAGAACTGCGGTTTATTCCATACATTGTTTTTTTGGGGTGTTGTTTTTGCTACTGTAATTAATATCGGTTAGTTACAGTGTTAGCATAGCAGTTAGCTTAGCGACAGCAGGGTGAAGCTGAACAGTAATACCGAGTATTAGCATCTGTGCTATTGGTTGTGCAGTGTAAAAAACCTTTAGTGTAAACCTTTATCACACCGAGTGAGGTCCAGAGGAATCAATGCCGTGTAATACATGTCCAGAAAACCACGGTGTAACTATTTTAAGAAAGTCTATTATAGTAGTGGAGACTAGGCACTAACTGTCAGACTTGCTCTGATTACTCTTTCATTTATTGAGTTCTAAATTCTATTGGATAATGGAATATAATTGTCGAATGTAATGTTCAATAATGTCTTCTACTGCTGTTAGTCATGTCTCATGATTACACATTTAAAATGGACTATCATTTGTATGTACTCTGTATAAAACGTTTGTACACCGGTAGTATGTATGCAGTATGTGTACTTGTTTAGTATACTTTGACATTAGACAATGCCCAGAGCCTTTGTTGGACAAATATTTACATATTTAACTTCACTTGTCAGTTTACACAATGGTATCTATATGTCTGTCTGTCTATTGTTCCACATTAATTATACTGTCTATTCTTTCTGCCTATTGATTGATTGGTTATCTATCTGTCCAACCAAAATGAGTCTGAAGAGCCTTTGGTATGGTTGATAGATTAGGTATAGATAGGTAGGTATAGATTTCCCCCCGCTGATCTTCCCCCCGGGTCACAGGGAGCCTGTGTATATCTCAGGTGTCTATGGGCATTATGGCAGGACACACCCTGGATGGAATGCCAACCCATCACAGGGCGCACACACACACTAGGGACAATTTTCCACGGTGCCAATCAACCTACCGTGCATGTTTTTGGACCGGGAGGAAACCGGAGAACCCGGAGAAAAAAACCCTGAGGCACGGGGAGAAGATGCAAACTCCACACACACAGACGGGAATCGACCCTGGCGGTGTGAGGCGAACTTGCGAACCACTAAGCCACCATGCCCCCGAAGAAGTTGCAAATAGCAGTAAATTAAATGTTTACAACAACAGTACCGGGTTCTGTTACAGTGTTAAAAGTGGGGGGGGGGGGGGGGGGACTACTGCAGTACATTCTCCTTCAGTATAGAGGAATTTCTCAAGATAAATGTTTTTTTTTTTTAATTATTCCTCCCTGTTCCTCCCTGACACAGCAGAGGTATTGCTTGACATTGGCGCTTAGACCTTAAACTGTAGAAAAAAATTTGGCTATATACAACTGTTGCTGGAATTCTACATCTATCTGTCTCTTTTTCCTCTCTTTGATCAAACTAGCAAAAGCAGCAAGATGGCCACAGTGCAGTCGACGCTAATGTTCGCCGTGTGCGTCGTGATGATAACGGAACTGATACTAGCCAAGAAGGACTACTATGATATTTTGGGTGTTCCTAAAGATGCCAGCGAACGTCAGATCAAGAAGGCTTTTCACAAGCTCGCCATGAAATATCATCCCGACAAGAATAAGAGCCCGGATTCAGAGGCGAAGTTTCGGGAAATAGCAGAGGGTAAGTCACTGGATAGTTTGTAATATGCTGCATGTTGGATGTAATGTATCTTTCACTAATAGAACAAGAGAGCAAGTACATTTTTTCTGTACATTCCTGAAAGGTTTGGATTATTTAAAAACATGTGTCAAGTTCTGTAATGTGATTTTATTGATTTCTTTTTTTTCAGCATACGAAACACTATCGGATGAAAAACGGCGGCGAGAGTACGATCGCCTCAGACCGAACGCTTTCTCCAGCGAGGACACGAACCGAGGGAACCAGTACTTTCACCAGTCCTTTGACTTTAATTTCGAAGAAATGTTCAGGGACTTCGACATCTACAGCCAGAACAGGCACGCACGCCCCAAACGCAACTTCGAGGAGCATTTCCGGGCTCACCAGCATGGCCACAGCCGGCACAAGAGGCACTTCCAGGGAGCTTTCGGAGCGGGGTTTTTCGAGGATCTGTCCGACGACATGGAGAGAATGTTTACATTTGACAGACATGCCAAGCGGACTGAGGGCAGGTTTCATGGCATGGCAAAGCAGCACTGCAGGACTGTGACCCAGAGGAGGGGCAACATGGTGACCACATACACAGATTGCACCTCGTCCTGATTCCTCACCACAGTGTCCTCCTGTCCAAGAGTTAAGCTCATCTTGTCTGGATTGGACATATTTATAATTTATAATTTTGCTGCTGAAATGAATGAAGCTCATTGTTGTTTATAACTTAAGGAGATAAAGAGAATGATTATTATTATTATTATTATTATTATTATTGTTATTATGTACGCAGATCCTTACAGAATCACAGAACAAAGGCCTCTCCTGTAGTGTGTCACATTCAGATTGGACTCGGTTTTGTAAGTCATACAGATGATGTAAAAGGCTGCCACTTTGCCATTCAGATGAAACAAAACAGAAACACATGCATTGTAAATTAAAAAAGGAGCATTTTGTGGAATCTCACCATAGAAGTGACAGAATTTCAGATAGCAAAGCAAATAGATTTCCTTTGTAGGTCACAATGGTGTTCTCTCAAGAATGATTGTTAGAGAATACCACGGTAGCTGGACGTTTGTTTTATTCCATCCGGCGTGGACAAAGCATACATTTATTACTGCTTCCCAATTTGTCCAATAAGCTCAACAGGAGAAAACATGTATGGCAAGCGTGTTAGCTAGCTAACTTCATTAACAGGGGTCAAATGTACAAGTGTGTGATCACGTGTTCTGTGGCCTCATAATAATCATTCACCAGAATTTTTCATTTTAAGACATCGTGTCCTGTTTTCAGATCAGATGCAAAAGATGCATATATGACTAGGGTTTTATTTTATTTATAATTTGTACACGTCTAGATTTTCACAATTTGATTACGTTCATGGATAATCATAAAATGATCCTACATTTAAAAAAGAACTGTGAAAGTGAGTGGGTACGATTTAAACATCCTATGAGGCATAAGTTTCTATGTAGAATATCAAGCATTATTCCATTCAGATAAATATGGTAATCAGTAGGAATGATCAGATACCGAAACATTGGAGCGAACCTAATCATTGTTTGGAAAATCTGTCAAGGATACCGAGATGTCACAACACAAATGCGAAGAACGTCCTCAAAAACGGGCTTTATACACC
>JACRUU010000025.1:7996650-8106650 GCA_030449085.1 Kryptopterus vitreolus | reverse complement strand
CCTTAAACATATTTGATGTGTTCATACTGAAACGTTTGTGATTTACAACGAGAGCCTGTAGATAATGTTCTTGGTGATGTCATTAGAGGACGGTTCTATCACACGATGGAACATGTGAAAGACGGATGGATAGGGTGGAAACACACTGCAGTGCAGGTGCACGGTGCTGCGTGGTGTACAGCGCCGCATTCAGAATCATGGTGAAGAATAATTTCTTCTCCGAAAAATTTTCCGAGAGCTCTGATTGTTGGAGATTTTTCGTTTTGCTACTTTCACTTCAGAAGCAGTGAGTTTGTGTTTATGGCATTTAAACTTGCATTGGTCTATTTGGGTGATAAAAAGAATGCTTTTTACGTTGTCACTTGTTGAAAATGTTTTTTTTCATGGTTGTTTTTTATTCTGATGTAGGGCTGTCGCTATCGATTATTAAAATAATCGAGTGTTCTGACGATCATTTTGTTGATTAATCTAGCAATAGGATAAGAGATATGCTTTCTTTATTAAAGAGCTATGTAAGAGACAAAAAATAAGGTGGGTCTCTTGCCCAAGTTTAGAAAAAGCTGCATGTTTTTGCTGAAATTGCATCTGTGCAAGTATATCTGTGAAAACTAAACCCATATATTTAATTGCTATATTGCATCAAATTACAAATACAGTGTGTTGAAAAATGATCCGCAGTGTCCATGTAGAGTTAGTCATATAGGAAACTTCTTGTTTAATTACTAATTATTATTCTCACACATTCGGGTATTCCCGTCCCCAGAAAAGCTGCTTGAAATTTTCCATGAAGTAAATCCCTGTATTTATCACCAGTTTAAAAAACGTAATCCTTTACCTGCTCTAAACACCACTGCGGAGGGATATCCCTGATCCGTACAGGTCATGACTCATTACTCAAACACCTTCCCCCCCCCCCGGCTGTTATTGCTTTTTAAGTAATTTCGTAACTGCGCAGAGCAGTCATGTGATCACGTGAACGTGGTAATCAGTCAACAACAGTGGCTAGCGGAGAACTTTAAAAATGCGCATTATTCATAACTTATGTATAGGAGCATTTCTTTACTGTAACTTTTCTTTTTAGAAATAGAATGCAAATTATTTGTCCCCCCCCCCCCCTTTTTTGCGGCTCCGATCCGTGATTCAAAAGCTGTAATGTTGTCCGTAATTTTTATTTCATTCTGCAGCCTCCTCTAGTTGTCGACAGCACTCCAAGTTTAGCGGGTGATGCATCAGCAATAACGGTCCGTAGGAAACATGAAATACTCAATGAAATGGACTAAATGAATCATCCGATGAATTTTTGTAATCGAATTACTCGAAGTTATCATTATAGCCCTAGTTAGATGGCTGAGCCCAACTGAAAACTCTGGATTCGGTTCACCGTCGCACACGAACTGAAAGCCTTGTATCAAATCTGTGTCCTTAACATATCTACTGAAAACCCGAATGAAAATGGAAGTGTTGCTAAAATCAGCAGTGGCCTTTTTCTCTAACAGAGCAGTGGAAAAAGCTCAGTGTTGGAGAGTCTGGTTGGCAGAGACCTTTTGCCTCGCGGTACTGGCATCGTGACACGCAGGCCGCTCATCCTACAGCTGGTGCACGTGGACCCAGAGGACCGGAGAAAGACGAGTGAGGAGAACGGTACACACACACTTCCACATTTACACACACACATACACACACAAACACAAAGACCATAAGGAATGTCTGAGAGAGGACGCACAGTTCAGGTTTGGCCTGTCCTTATAAGAATCCTGCCACAACAATAAGACCGGCATGCAGTGAGGTTCTCTTTAGCCTTTAGCCTCCGAACCCAGAATAAAGAGCAGTTCCTGAATCACCCACAGCTTTTTATTTCTCATGAATAAACAGAGTGACTTCTGTACCATAAATATTCAGGGCAGCTTTTGATTCCGGAAACAAAGCTCTTCGTGCTAGGGATCAGCTCACTGATTTGTCCCCGAAGATTTCAGCAGGATATTGGGAGTGCTGCGGAGTGCTGCTCATGTCGCCATTCAGGTCACCTGCTCATGCGCTACAGCCTCTAGAGACCGCGTTGCTCTGTGCTGTGTGGAGATAACCGTTGTCTTGGGCTAACCTTGTTCCTTTTTTGTCGTCTCTCTTTAACCACAGACCCCAATTCCTGGAAAAATGGACGCCTTTATCAAGGTCTCCTTTTCCTTGTTGCTTGTGCTCCTGTTCGTGTCGAGCGACTCCCCATGTGATCATTTGTTTTTTGTCCTTGTACTGCTCTTTTTATTTTTTATTTTTTGCCCTTTATGATCATTTTTATTTCCTAGCGCAAATAATAATCCAGATCTTAGAAAAGTCCTGAAAGACATTATTATTTCCAGTAAATCTCACTAGAACTGCGCATGAGCTCCTGTCAGTTTGTTGCTGGCTAGTGTTTACATGCTAATACATGTGTCTGCATGTGAAAGGAGCAGTTTGTAATATTTCGAGTTCTTTTTAACATTACAGTGCCGTGGATGAGCTTTACTTCATTTATTCATTTTTTTAGACCCTTCAATTAGCTCCACCCCTTTTGGGGAATTTCTTATGAGGTCATGCCAGTCATAAGACTGATGTCATTTTCTTTGAATGGCTTTAAAGTAAAAAGATCAGCAAAAGTGACAAATTGCTCCTTTAAGCAGACTGCATACTAATAAAGCACATAATAAAGTGCTTGGGCTTCACATAATTTGACTGTACATGACTGATGAATAAAAGCTTTGTCATGATGCTTCAAGGTTTATGTTTGTTTGCTTTTTCACTTTGCTTTTGGTGCATGTTAAAAACACACACACAAAAAAAACAGATTAGAGAGATATTCTCAATGTGTGTATGTATGTATATATATATATATATATATATATATATATATGAGTGATTTTTGTTGTTGTTGTTTATTCTATACACCAGCAATCCGTACCCTTTTTGCATTGTGGATCACCATAATTTGCATTGTATATTATTATTATATGATAAAATTATTACTTCAATTATTACACAGACAGACAGACCGATATCAATACAAGTCAGTTTGAGTCAGTGTGGTCTTAAATTATTGATGTGTAGGAATATTTGGCATATGTGATTTGCATTATTTTAAGTAAAACACCTTCAGACCATGAAAGTCAATAAAGTTGAAATAAATATATATATTATTTTCTATTCTTATTAACTTACTTGCTTATATTAAAAAAAGATGTTATTCTTATTCTGGTTAGCTTTAAGCCTTTAACACATGACAAAAGTTGTACACCTTTAACACAACTGGTTCTGTTTAAAACCTGCTGGATCCTGTAGATATAATGAACTACTTTTTACCTTAATACTGGGCTCAGGAGTGGGATTAGAGTCTAATGCTAACAACATATTCACTGTGTATTGTGTGATTCCAGGTGTAGAGGGAGAAGAATGGGGTAAATTCCTACACACTAAAAACAAGGTCTGTTTCTGCACATCTGTGTCATCAATTTACCGTTTTATTAATACACTATATTGCAAAAGTTTTTTGAGATTTAAGAATAAAATTATAATTTTTTAATTATTACCTGATGTGTTTTTTTTTCTTACATTGGGCAACAATATAAAACTTATTGTGTTTCTTATGTTTCAGATCTACACAGATTTTGATGAAATCAGGCAAGAAATTGAAGCAGAAACCGAGCGAATTTCTGGCACCAACAAGGTACCTATACTAATGACTAATAAAGATTTAACATGTTCAGCATATTCAGCACAGCTTTGTAGTTTAATAATCCCGGTTGATGTTCTGCTGACCATCCTGCTGATATGTTCATCAGGGGATCAGCAGTGACCCGATCCACCTAAAGATCTTCTCTCCTCATGTGGTGAACCTCACTTTGGTGGACCTGCCTGGTATCACGAAGGTCTTTTTTCATTTTTTTTTCAATACAACATGGATATGTGCTGATCGAAAAGCTTTTGGAATGACCTGTGACATGCTGTGTGTTTATTTGCAGGTTCCTGTTGGTGACCAGCCAAAAGACATCGAGGTCCAAATCCGGGAGCTGATCCTGCAGTACATAAGCAACCCAAACTGCATCATATTAGCCGTTACAGCCGCCAACACGGACATGGCGACATCCGAGGCTCTCAAAGTGGCTCGTGAGGTCGATCCTGATGGTCAGTCTGTTTATCAAATACCTCATCCCACCCCCATCTGCTTCTCTCCAAAATGCCTCTCAGTCTTGTGCTTTGTGTTTTCTCATCATTAGGTCGAAGGACACTGGCTGTGGTGACAAAGCTAGATCTGATGGATGCTGGTACAGACGCCATGGACGTGCTCATGGGCCGTGTCATTCCTGTTAAACTGGGACTCATCGGAGTTGTCAATAGGTGATTTAAAAATAAAACTACTCTCCCTCCTCCCCTTTTTTTCCTCTTATGCAACTTATATTAGTGATACGTAATACTTTATATAATATTAATATAATATTTTCTGCTTTCTTTGTCATTTCCCTGCTTGTTTGTTCCGGTCCGGATTTAACCAGGAGTCAGCTCGATATCAATAATAAGAAATCGGTGGCTGATGCGATCCGGGACGAGTACGCCTTCCTTCAGAAGAAGTATCCATCTTTAGCTAACAGAAATGGAACCAAATACCTGGCCAGAACATTGAACAGGTACGAGTCTGTAAAATTAATTCCTTAAATTTCCTTTTAAAGATGCATTTCTAGGCTCTAAATGATACAAAGTCTGTGTAATTTACCTGCATTCTTTTAACACAAATATAGTGCATATGTAGCTTAGAGTCAGACTGAATTCTGGGCATCATACAGAAATATACATTTGTATATAAGTGTCTCACTGAAGGCTTCATTAGGACTTGAGTTCTAAATTTGAAAGATGTTTGTAATCTGTTTATTTCTTCAAAGTTGATTTGGGATAAAGTTCATCGGTTTGCATTGCATTTGGTCGCTAACAACTTAACATTTAGCTGTAATTTTAGTCTGTTTCCTCTCCAGGTTCATTAGTAGGTTTGGGTGTCATTTTAATTTGATCGATTCCCAGTTTTGATTCCAAACAGCAGATAATACTTCTGTTATAACACTTAATAATAACATGGCTCTGGTTTCGGTTTTTACAAAGTGTGGCCATATGTGGCCGCGTGGTCCATCTTGTAAACTGATGTTTAGATTACCACATAAGGTCCTGACAGTTTGGACGTGCCAAAGGTCCTGGAAGATTGGCAGGTGAAAAAAATGGCCCAGGAATCGAAATTTTAATTGTATAACAAATATCTGATTTTTAATCTAAGTATCCGATTCCAGAATCGGAAACGGTGTTAGATTCCCAATCCTACTCCTCACTTATTCCATCTGTGGAAGTTTTCTTGTGCCACAGTCACCACCAGTTCGCTCTTTAGAGATAAAACCAACAGTTTTAAAGAACACACTGAATTATTTATGTAAAGCTGCTTTGAGTCCATTGTTTAACGATCTATTCAAATCAAAGTGAACTGAAATTGAATCAGAAGCGCTATACAAATTAAATATATGCAATATATACACCTTGTAGGAATTATGGTCTGTATAGTATAAAACTCTGAAACACCTTTTGGTTAATTTGAATGCATTGAATGCCAGATGGAGCCTTTAAATGATGTCCTTATATACAGTCTTATACAGTCAGTTGTGGAACCGGAATCCTCCTGAGCAACTCATTATTACATTATATTATAATTTTTATTTAATTTGAGTTTGTTGTCCGAAATCTCTAGTTTATTAGAAGGTAAATGGGTTCATCCACTCTTTTATGATGTTTTAATGCAAATAAACCGTATATTTGTTTTTTTTTCTTTATTATTTGGTCTCAGGTTGTTGATGCACCACATTCGGGATTGCCTGCCGGAGTTGAAGACACGCATCAACGTCCTTGCGGCTCAGTACCAGTCTCTGCTCAGCAGCTACGGAGAGCCTGTGGAGGACAAAAGCGCCACCCTGCTGCAGCTCATCACCAAGTTCGCCGCAGAGTACTGCAACACTATCGAGGGAACAGCTAAATACATCGAGACTGCTGAACTGTGTGTAGTTTTTAAAAAATAATTAATTCTTCATAATGAACAGATATCCTGTGATTGATGTTCTTGGTCTTCTTGTGTGTCTGGACAATATGTTAATCCTTTGCTTATTCTTTAGGTGTGGTGGTGCCAGGATCTGCTATATTTTCCATGAAACGTTTGGTAGGACACTGGAGTCGGTCGATCCTCTTGGTGGACTTACAACCATAGATGTGCTCACAGCCATCAGAAATGCCACGGTGAATTTCCAATCTAGTTATGATTAAAAGTCTTGTTTTAAGGTGCAGTTAAGTCATCTGATATGTATTATATGTATATCAAGGGCTGGGTTCTTATGCATTTTGGGAAAGTTTGAATTCTTTTCAAGTCCGGGGGCATGGACTATTCACTTTCGATCATTTCCCAAAAGTTATATATCGACAATGAAACTTCTAAATACATTCACACGCCTGTGTTGTGCATGAGAAAAATGTGGATTTTCATTTACACGGCCCACACTGCGACTCTGAAATGGTGCTTTCATATTTATGCGCCTTGTAAAGCATATTCAGAAAGCTGCATTTCGTTGACCAAAAAGGCCAATCGTGGAGAATAAAAGATTCGCTTCTTTTTGGCCGAAATGTGTTTTTATGAATCATTCTGTAGTCTTTGGGTGAATTGTGCATGAACATCCCTTGTGCCGCTGTTTCCAGTTGAAAAGTTTTGAAGTTTGTGCTGGCTTGTGTTTTTTGCAGGGTCCACGTCCTGCCCTGTTTGTGCCCGAGGTGTCGTTTGAGCTTCTGGTGAAGAGACAGGTGAAGCGCTTGGAGGAGCCCAGTCTGCGTTGCGTGGAGCTCGTACATGAAGAAATGCAGCGAATCATCCAGCACTGCAGTAACTATAGTACCCAGGTCCGTCTTCCTCTTCGTACCAGGTGATGTCACCTCGTCTGTCTATACAAAGACAATGTGATGTGATGACTTTTTTTTTTTTTTTTCAGGAGCTACTGCGCTTCCCCAAGCTTCACGATGCTATAGTAGAAGTAGTAACGTCTCTCTTGAGGAAAAGACTTCCTGTCACTAATGAGATGGTACGACTCGTTTTGCTTCCTTCTTTTCTGCCATCACTGTACGTGGTTGTGTTCACGTCACTCAGGATGCACTTCTCTCGCAGGTTCACAACTTGGTAGCGATCGAGTTGGCGTACATCAACACGAAACATCCGGATTTTGCCGACGCCTGTGGACTCATGAACAACAACATAGAGGTCGGGTCATTTTGCTTCTTCTGCTTCCAACAAACATCGTTCTTGTGAAACAATTGGGATCATATTTCACCATTATTTTGTTAAATAATGAAACCATTCATATGTTAAATAATATCTTCAATCTGGGACTGTATGGAATTTTGTGTATAAACCCTTCTTAAAGTCAAAATACCATGTGCTGTAATGTGTGCAGGAGCAGAGGCGGAACAGAATGAGGGACCTCCCCTCGGCTGTACCAAGAGACAAGGTAGTGTGTTGAATCTGCATCTCTTCTCTCCTTCACTATTTCTTTTCATTCTTGTACTCTAAGAAACGACACTTGCTACTGAAGGCCTGATTGTGATTAGCTGTAGCGCTCCTCATCTTGCTTTCTCTGTGTAGACTCTGAAGGGTCCTGGTGGCCAGTCTCTTCTCCCCAGCGATCAGACCTCGACTGAGGGCGATGTCGCTAAGGTGTGTTGCGCACGATGGTTGTGTGCACACAGCATGGCTCTAATACCCCCCCACCCCGTACTGTAGTGTCTGAGAACCCACGAGACTCCTTAGTGTGTTTTCTGGAAAGTCTCGTTAGAGTATTTTCTCATTGTCCTTATAATGGAATATCTGCGTTTAAGTGTATGATGTGCTTTGCATGCAGTAAGTTTCTATAGGAGAGGTCTTTGTGATGCATACGAACGACCATGAGTAGCGAACTGCTAAGATACAAAATTAGGGATGTACTTTTAGAGAATTAGTCTGTCTTTGTTGACCATAGATTCCCATAGTTTTTATATTCCCATAATTTTGTAGTGTAAAGTAAGTTTCTGTGACGATCCGCTTGTGTGTAGGGTATTGTTGGAGTCTTGACTGTATTGTCTCGGTTAAAACCGTGTCAGAATGTCTACTCTGCTTGTCTAATGCTCATGAGTTATGGAAATTCTGTGCTTTATTTGCTTTGTCTACTATGCATGGATTAAATTCGAGGCCCTCCGGCAGCCACTCTGAAATTAATTATGGTTCTAAATATAAAATAAAAACAACAATAATAATAAATGATAATGGTTCTGTGCTACATACCATGTACCATGTATGCTTTGTTTTTTTTTTGTTTTTTTTTAAAGCTGTATAAATGTTTTCATTTAGCTGGGGTGGGGGACTTGTGGATATTGATCATGCTCTCTGGCCATCCAGTGTTTCTGCATGAAGGCAACAGACTGGATAGTGCTTGAAACTAAACGCATGCATGAACAAGTTTCCCCTGCACTTTTACCCCCTGTTTTGTGGTTGCCAGATTGGGTCCGTTTTGTGGATCCCAGGCCATTAAAATGACCTAGCCATGAGTGTATCTCTGCTGATCTGGCAACACACAGGCAGGTGGAGGTGCAAATGTGTAACCACTATTATAACTGCTCCATTTGCAGTTGAATTTAATATTAAGAAATAGAATATAATCCGAGTCTTCTATTTCGTTTTTTGAACCCCGATCCATTTTTGGCCATTTCAAAACTGGAAAAAGAATTCAGTGGCTGATATTTCAACACATTGTCAGTATTGCAATTGCAATTTTGCGTGTGTGTGTGTATAGGGTGCCAATGCTCAGGGTGATCAGGACACAGGCACAGGGACCTGGAGAGGCATGCTGAAAAAAGGAGAAGATGCTCAAATGGATGAGAAATTAAAGCAGTCAGGTCCTCTTCCAGCCAGTCCCCAGAAAGGCCACGCAGTCAACCTCCTGGATGTGGTGGGTCAATACACACTGCACCAACACTAATCACACTCCTGCCTTGAACCCACACACTTCCGCATCTCTCTAGTAGCTCCAGCGTTCCAACTTAAACAGGTGAACACGAGTGGATTAATTCATTTAATCTGTCCAAGAATTTAGTTTTAATCTAATCCAAGAGCCCTCCAAATGTGTGGCGCGGTTTTATCATCGACCATAAGTAACAACAATTTGCACTCGTGCTATACCTTTGCCAGCCCGTCCCGGTTGCCAGGAAACTCTCGGCTCGTGAGCAGAGGGACTGTGAGGTCATCGAGAGGCTCATTAAGTCCTACTTCCTCATCGTACGCAAGAACATACAGGACAGGTAACGCACCCCTGGCTGCATTCACGCCACTCTATTCACTGTATCAGGAAAACCTGCAGACTCCCTGCATAACTCACAGCAACCGTATGGCTTTATGTTGTTTATACAAATACAATACAGATACAATACAAATACAAAGATTAAATCTGTGCTTTTATATCATTTGGTGCTTTTAGTTTTGCTACGGTTTGCACTTCTGCTCGATGCTTAACTGTTATTGACTCGAAATGTGTTTACACACATGAAAATGACCTATGTATAAATAGTCCATAGATAAGCAGTGTTAAATGGTCTGCATTTGCAAATTAAAAGATGATTGGCTCATGTGAATTATGATGTAATACTTATTATTCAGCATTTTATTCCCATATAAATAGTAACAGTAGTCTCTGAAACCTGTTAGTTAATTATTTTTTTAAATACATTTGTGGAAGAGTTTATTAGTCTTGTTTCAAGTCCAGTGATAGATATTCCATTAAATAGAGATTTCGTTTATTTTAATATGTTTTTTTAAATATATATATCGAATTAGTTTGGATCTAACATTAAAAGCCCGTTTCTCGCCGTATGTTTTTAAGCGTGCCAAAGGCGGTGATGCACTTCCTGGTGAACCATGTGAAGGACAGTCTGCAGAGTGAGCTGGTAGGACAGCTGTATAAATCCGGCCTGCTGGACGATCTGCTCACCGAGTCGGAGGACATGGCGCAGCGCCGCAAGGAGGCCGCAGACATGCTGCAGGCAAGCTCGCAGCACCACCAACACATTAGTTACTACATACTACATAGAAGTTATGTTAAATGGTGTACAAAGTCTACATTTATTACCCAACAAACTACTTCAGTGTGCATCCACAGCCCGGTATTGATCGCCCAATTCAGTTTGAGACTCTGATTCTGAATTGACATGAGTTTATCGTCTATCTGTGGGGCGTCAGGTAGAATATGTTAGTTATGTATGTAATATGTTGAATCTCCTCGCTCTGTGTCTGCAGGCCTTACAGAAAGCCAGTCAGGTCATTGCCGAGATCCGGGAGACGCACCTGTGGTGAGGATTCGCCCGACTCCACAGCCTCGTCTCACTCTGCCCACTGTCTGCATTCGGCCTGCGGACGTTTTAGACAGGAAAAAAACTTGAAAATGCACTGGTGTAAGCTGTGTGTGTGTGTGTGTGTGTGTGTGTGTGTGTGTGTGTGTGTGTCTGTTGTTTAAAAATGTCTCACACATGCACACGTTATGGACTCATTGAAGTACACTGAGGGCAGCACGTGCCATTTTGTCTCTCTCACACACACACAAACACACACACAGACACTGCCCTCTCAAGCAGTGTCTTTAATAATCCTATCTATATATACATGAAAACAACCACGCACGCCTCATGTCCATGTGTGGCTTAGCAAGCACCATGTGTCCCAGATGTAGCTTCAATTAAAGCTGTTAATGTTAAAAGAGCAAGTCGTGCGCCGTGATTTCTGTCTGGCTTTAGTTCCATAGAAAAAAGTTTCATTCATTATAAATAAATACATTGTGAAAAAAAAACAACAACTAGCAGGAGAATAAGAAATCTGATGCTCCAGTTCCACGCGATGTGCGTGTTTTCATGGTATTTGGTTTTCAGTGTGTAAAATAAGCAGCAAAAAGTCCCTTGTGAATACATTTTCATGGAGAACTGGCAAAAACCGGTTTCATGGCATTGAAATATACAGATGGGTGATGAATGCGGACATACCTTTATCATTAATTACTCACTGCAAACCTATTTCTGGTGCAAAAGTTTGCGGACACCTGGCTATATATATGGTGTGTGCGCTTTCTGAGCTTCGCAATCCACATTTAATCTTAATTTGCTTCCCTCTCGGGCGTCCCAGGGGTTTTGTGTGGACGTGGGCTTTTGTGTTCGTCAGCTACGAGTAGTGTCAGGTATTGTTAGTGATTTAGGTGAGTTGAGGACGTCTGAAGTGCAGTAGGTGATCAGTAGGGTCGAGATCAGTGCTCTGTTACAGGCCAATTCAGATCTTCCTCTAGAAACCATATCTTCATGGAGCTCTGTGCATTGGAATGCTAGAACAGGTTTACATTTACGGTATTTGGTAGACTCCCTTATCCAGAGCGACTTACAACTGAGCAATTGAGGGTTAAGGGCCTTGCTCAAGGGCCCACTAGTGGCAGCTTGGTAGTGGTGGGGTTTGAACCCGCGATCTTCCGGTCCAGAGTCCAACACCTTAACCACTGAGCCCTTTGGGATTCCGAATTTAAATGAAAGCAAAAATTTTAGACACCGCATCCTGATGCAATTGTGTGTCACATGGCAGGGAAGGTTGTGTGTGTAGGGTTGCATATCATTTTAGTTTTAGCGATTCCCAGTTTAGATTTTAAACTGTCAACCAACCACAGATGCTTAGTCATCTCTGTCGGGACGCCTTGTTTACAACGTATTTGTTTATTACAGTAATTACACATTCGCCTTCCGTCTTTACAATTTGTAGCCACACTTTTGAGCGCTACTCGCTTCCCGCTCTAAACTGATGCTTAGATTACCACATAAAGTCCTGGCAGAACGGATGTCCGGAAGGTCCTGGCAGATTTCCAGGTGGGAAAAAAATGCACAGAGGAATCGAAATTTGAATTGTATAACAAGTATCCAATTCCGGAACCTAGCGGGTTGTCCCAATACTTTTGGCAAGACCTTGTATTAATTGGAGTCATTATTAATTGGTGTGTTATTTGATAATGGCTCGCTTGTTTGTGGTGTTTCGGACAAAGTCAAATTCAAACAAACTGCTTTATTTGCAAACACGCGTACAGTTAAAGCGTTCGTAATGCTCCGTTCATTTGCATAAACTCGAATGATGAAATGATGTAATCGCACAAGGCTGTACGGTGCACGAGACTTCCCCATCGTCCAACCAGCAGCATTTCTACCTCCTTCTGCCCCCCTTGCCACGTCCTTTCGCACTGCACACAGAGAGAGAGAGAGGGGTAGAGTTCAACTACCTATGTCAGTACATTGAGAGTGCACAGAGAACACAGGTTGCGTACAATATACACCACTTCCTGTCCAACGCTGCCTCGGTCCCCATCCGGATCGGTACTGCGTTACATTTCTCCCGGTTAATGTTAAAGTGGTAGAAGGAAACATTTGTTCAGTTTTGCCGGAAGTTGGAATTCTGTTCCTACAGCCGAAATAATTCATTGAATACATTTGTTTCCATAGTAACAGTGCATTCACAGAACCATGTAGAGCACATGAACCAAAAAAAAAAAAACAAAAAAAAAGCTTGTCACTATGGAGAGTTTGTTTCAGGTCAACAATCAATAATCAACAATCAGCTGTTTATTTAGTGCTGAGAAAAAGTATTCGATTTTTTTTGGTTATTTATTCTAAAAACTGAATGAGATATTAAAATGTGCCTGATCTAAATCATTGTAAACAAACAAATTGGGCAAAAATCAGGAAAATGCCCTTTTCACAGATTTATAGTGTGTATAAAAACATGTCATCTTCCACATCATTAAATGTAACTAAAAACACATAACTGTTCAGGAAATGGTCAAATTTGCAAAATCAGATATTTAAAAAAAAATGCTGTTTTTGAAAATATGAAACTTCAGATTACAGCGATCAGGCGGAACACTCGTCATCGTGGTACCTGTTAATGGTGTGGGATTTTTTTTGCAGCAGTAGCAGGTGAACATTTTGTACTCAATGTTGATGTAAGAAGCAGGAAATTAATTAATTAATTTTTTAAAGAAAAAAAGTCTAATAATTTGAGAACAAATTTGACAAATTGTGACTGCTAGACAAGAGGCAGGGTGGTTTAGTGGTTACCTCACCCCTCCAGGATCCGGGTTTGAATCCCATCTCGGCCATGTGTGTGTGTAGTTTGCATGTTCTCCCCGTGCCTCAGGGGGTTTTTCTCCGGGTTCTCCGGTGTTCTCCGAGTTCTTCCCGGTCCAAAAAACATGCACGGTAGGTTGATTGCCACCTTGGAAAAATTGTCCCTAGTGTATGAATGTGTGTGTGTGTGTCCTGTGATGGGTTGGCATTCCATCCAGGCTGTATCCTGCCTTAATGCCCATAGACGCCTGAGATAGGCACAGACTCCCCGTGACCCGAGGGAAGATCGGCTATAGCGGTAGAAGATGAATGAATGAATGACCGACTGCTAGACGACTGAGTCAGATCATCTCTAAAACTGCAGCTCTTGTGGAGGGAGCTCCTGCTCTGCATTGGTCAGTATCTATCACAAGTGGTCCAAAGAAGGGACGGTGGGGAACCAGTGAGCTCTTTTACCTCAAATTAATGCTCGACAATTCAGGACTGTTTTATTAGCCAGCGTGGGACCAACACAATACTAGGCAGGTGGTCATAACATTACGCCTGGTTCTATTCAATCACTTATTCCTTTCCTACAACAGCAGTAAGTGGATCTGAATGGCGACTCTTACCTCTGACTATCCTGGATCCGAACGAGGAGTTGAGTGATCTGCAAGAAATAGAAAATCCTGTAAGCCGGAAGAAAAAACGACAAGTCTGAGATCATCTTCGTGCCACAGGACCACTTTTGTGTCATTGTGGTTTCTCTTACATCATACTTCTGACGTTTGAGTTTCTCAGCCAGGTCATATTTCTCAGCTTCCAGCTCCATCAACCACTGCCACAGCTCACTGGCTTTATCCCTGAAAACACACACACACACACACACACACACACACACACACACACACACACACACACACACACACACACACACACACACACACAGTGGTGAAATTGGAAGGAACATACAGCTTGAATTTGCAATCTGTAAATATATCACTACATACTGTATACTACTCTCTGATATGAAATCGATTCTGGAATCGGATATTTAAGATTACGGATCGGATGCTTGTTATGAAATAAAAATTTTGATTCCTCTTATCAAAAGAAGTGCAATTTTTTTTTTCCTCCACTTAGCAATCTGACAGGACCTTCCATGCATCTGCCAGGACCTTATGTACCTTATCTAACATCAGTGTATAAGATGGACGGAGGGAAGCGCTCAAAAGTGTAAAAATGTAAAAACTGAACAAAGCGAAGTGTATTTAATTGTAATAAATGAATACGTTGCGAGCAAGATCAACACGATCAACACGACTAAGCGTCTGTGGTTGGTTTAGAATTTGAAATTAGGACTCTATAAGAATCGTAATCAGAATTGATCAAATTTAAATGACATCCAACCCTACTCTCTACACAAATGCAATGCATTCTGGGAATTAAGCTTTTAGTATGGAAGCCTGTTTACGCTGAACTGATTTTTTTTAATTTTTTTAAGGACTATTGAGGATTTTTCTTCTCTCACAATTTTGAATATTATTTTTCCTCGGAATTGCGGATACAAACTCGCAAGTCAGACTTTTTAAAGAGTTATTGTTATTATCATGCAGAGAATGAATGTAAAATGGTGTACAAAGCTTTGTTTACGATAAAGTAAGGAACTTTGTTCTGTATGAATCTCGTGGATTTAAATAGGGCTTTGCCAAAAAGTGTCGTAAACAAGTTATAAACTCACAACTGCGAGAAAATAAAGTCATGCAATACTAAGAAAATAATTTAACCTTATTATTATTATTATTATTTATATAGGGGGCACGGTGGCGTAGTGGTTAGCACGTTCGCCTCACACCACCAGGGTCCGGGTTCGATTCCCGTCTCGGCCATGTGTGTGTGGAGTTTGCATGTTCTCCCCGTGCCTCAAGGGGTTTTTCTCCGGGTTCTCCGGTTTCCTCCCCGGTCTAAAAACATGCACGGTAGGTTGATTGGCACCTTGGAAAATTGTTCCTAGTGTATAAATGTGTGTGTGTGAGTGTGTGTGTGTGTGTGCCCTGTGATGGGTTGGCATTCCATCCAGGGTGTATCCTGCTTTAATGCCCATAGACGCCTGAGATAGGCATAGACTCCCCGTGACCCGAGGGAAGATCGGATAAAGCGGTAGAAGATGAATGAATGAATTATTTATATAGCGGAAACAGGCTTCTGTATTTTAAATAGGACGGAAAGTGATTGAATGCATTTATTTATTTACATTTTTTTCTTGGATTTTCTCGCCCACAGAGAATAAACTTTTTTTTTTCATTTCAAGCAGATTATTTTGCTTAGTTTTTTCAAATAAAAAAAATGGTGAACTGAATTATTAGTGTGATAAATCTGATTCTCACTGAAACACGTTTAGATTTACAGGCGTCGTACTTGAGTTTGTCCTCGCCGAGATGTTCAACGTTCAGAGGCTTCCGTCTGTCAGCCAAAGCCTTCTTCTTCTTCTCCCTCTCTGTCTGCTTTTTCGCTCCTTTGCGGCCATCGCCCTGAAAGGCATTATAATACGTACATGTATAAGACATATACTTATATACTTACATATACATATACATATTCTTCTTCAAAGAAGATGTTCCGCTAGATTTTGGAGTTGAGGTTCTTCAGCAAGATCTCCATGTGAAGAATATCTCCATAGAGCTGGCTTTGGGAACATGGATGTTGCCATGCTGGATCAGGAGTCAAGGCGGATGTGCCAATACTTTTGCCCAAGCAGAATATATTATATATATATATATATATATATATATATATATATTCCATATAATTGTTTTACACATAATATAACATAGATGAATAAGGAAAACCTTTTTTTTTAGACAGCAGTATTAAAAACAAATATGGAATGAAATGCCTTCGAGGCTGCACTTATAGTGTCTTGTATGATGCCTTTCTAGTAAGGAAAAACCTGATGCTGTGCCCTATAGGATTCCCTTACATGCACAGAAACCTGTATGTGTCCACACGTCTTAAATCAGCGTGATGGTTTTCCACTCGTTTTGAGAAATTCTCTTTCTTTTCTCACTATTTTTTATATAGAAAATGTCATATTAATAATAAATGATCCATCGCGTATACATTGTTTTTGGCACACCCGTGGTATTCCCGTGTACTCACTCTCTGCTGAATGCCTCCGTACTGATGGGTCTTGTTGGTCAGAGCTTTCTTTTTCTTGGCATCCTCATCTTGCTTCTTCCTCTGTTCCTCCTGTTCCTTTCGTTCTTTCTCCTCCTGCAAACACATGTCAAATGTTGCGAGTTGATTTTATATGTTGGACTACGATATGCTTTTCTCTCTCTTTATAAATCCATCCTCTCTTTCGGCTGCTCCCAGTAGGGGGCGCCACATCAGGATTCTAAGTGATCCGCATATAGCGTAAGTGCTAGGGAGAAACTCACAGCGAGTCTGGCCTGGCGCTCTTTTTCTTTCTCCGCTCGGATCCTCTGCTGCTCGGCCCTCTCTGTACGACGCTTGTCCTGTTCACACACACACACACAATACAATACAATTATATGGGAGGTGGTAGCCCAGTGGTTAAGGTGTTGGACTGGAAGATCACGGGTTCAAACCCCACCACCACCAAGCTGCCACTAGTGGGTCCTTGAGCAAGGCCCTTAACCCTCAATTGCTCACTTGTAAGTCGCTCTGGATAAGGACGTCTGCCAAATACTGCAAATGTAAATGTAAATAGTACCAAATATAGCGTTAATATAAATATAAGGAAACTAATTAAACTCATTCCGTCAGGGTCCGGGTTCGATTCCCGTCTCTGTCATGTGTGTGTGTAGTTTGCATGTTCTCTCCGTGCCTCAGGGGGTTTTTCTCCGGGTTCTCCGGTTTCCTCCCGGTCCAAAAACATGCACAGTAGGTTGATTGGCACCTTGGAAAATTGTCCTTAGTGTATGAATGTGTGTGTGTGTGTGTGTGTGTGTGAGTGTGTGTGCCCTGCGATGGGTTGGGTAAAGCGGTAGAAAATGAATGAATGAATGAATAATTAAACTGGTTAACAGAACGTTTCTTAACGTTTGAAACATTTTTTTTTATTTATTTATTTAATATACGTTTTTGTTCAGAGAATGCTGATCTATTATTTTCCCTCATGTTCTGGACGTTATTTATGTAAATCCTACAGTACAAACACTCATGTTTTAAAATACCCCAGTACTGACTGCACTTTTTTACTCAAGTTAAAGTAAAAAAACATTTTACGAAGATTTTTAGCTGTTCTAGATATATCTTAAATGAATACGCTTCGCCCTATTTTTACCTCATGTTAGTCCCTGCGCAGTGGTGAGAGCACCACTGCCACCTACTGTAGCGTATTTGCAATTATACTTTTAAATAATTGTAATAGAGGGGCACGGTGGCTTAGTGGTTAGCACGTTCGCCTCACACCGCCGATTCGATTCCCGTCTCGGCCATGTGTGTGTGGAGTTTGCATGTTCTCCCCGTGCCAGGGGGTTTTTCTCCGGGTTCTCTCCGGTTTTTCCTCCCCGGTCAAAAAGCATGCACGGTAGGTTGATTGGCACCGTGGAAAATTGTCCCTAGTGTATGAATGTGTGTGTGTGTGTGTGTGTGTGTGTGTGTGAGTGTGTGTGCCCTGCGATGGGTTGGGTAAAGCGGTAAGGTTAGTAGAAAATTGTCCCTAGTGTATGAATGTGTGTGTGAATGTGTGTGTGCGTGTGTGTGCCCTGTGATGGGTTGACATTCCATCCAGGGTGTATCCTGCCTTAATGGCCATAGACGCCTGAGATAGGCACAGACTCCCCGTGACCCGAGGGAAGATATAGTGGTAGAAGATGAATGAATGAATAATTGTAATAGTACTGCAAAAAGGATATTTCCCAGGGTCACATGCAGGAGGTCCTTGCTCAAGGGTCTGAGAGTGGCAGCTTGGGGATCCTAGTGATAAAACCCCCAACCTTCTAATCAGTAACCCAAAATATTCCTTACATTATTTTCAATCATAAGATCTTCACTTGCAGCCACGACCTCATGAAACAACCCATATGTACACTCGCTCAGGATGCCTTGGCATCGCTTTTTCAACATGCAGGATGAAAAAGTGGGTTCGTGTTGGGGTTAGGTTTAGGGTTAATGCGAAGGGGTTAGATTTAGGGTTAGGTGGGAGTGAGAATGTATTGCTGTTTACAGACGTCATTTTGACAGCAAGTGTGTTTTAAAATAAAAAACCAGTTGGAGAGATAGATAAATATGACCTGGGGGCTGCTATTTGACGATTCCTGTCATTATTAATTAACTGTAGCCTATTCCTTTTTTTTTATTCCTATCTTTATATCATAGTCTTGACCTGTACACTGAAGAAAAGAGGCTGCATTCGGCAAAACTAATACTCTAATGCATCAATTTCAAAGCGGCAGGATCGCTGCATGTTGACAAATTATGTCAAAGGGGTTCCCAGAGTGAAAAAAATTGTATTTCCAAGCCTCCATATGTGCCGAGTCTGGAGTGAAACACTTGACATCTATGATCATATATTAGCAGAGAATCAATCTCGCTCATGTGTCTGATACCGGATTCCAGCTGCTCAACAGTTCTGGGTGTCCTTTGTTGTATTTTACCTTTACCTGTTTTTAATCATTAAAAGGTCTGGACCAGGGGTCACCAGGTTGCCCCCAAGGACCACATGAGTAGCTCACAGGTCCGTCCAAAAAATTGCACAACTCATCAGTGAGATGCATCTAAAATGTACAGTTTAATGAAGTCATTGTTGATACTTATTGTGAGAAATCATCAGATAAATGGGTATCGTTAATAATAATATATAACTAAAGACACATATATTAGTTCAGAGGAGCATGTCAAACTGGTAGCCCTTAGTATGACTCAGTATACATGAGGAAGCTCTCACGGTTCAATAAGGTTGGTAACCCGTGATCTAGACGACAGGCAGCCCAGGTCAACAGTCCACTTACTCCAGTAAGTGCTTTATCTTGGTAAGGATGATAATAGGATATGGAGTCAATACCAGGAAACACCGGATAAGACTCTAGTCCATCACTGAGATTAACATTAATGCTTCCACAATGCTGGCTCTCGGTATCTGATAGCATGTCAAGCAGATCGTCATTACAGCACGTGATTTGCACGGTGGCAGGAATGTTAGCGCTCAAGATTCTTTAGCTCCTGTTGAGTTCCTAATAAATGTTCTGCTCAGACTGTGTTTAGTAAAGCATCTGTTTATATCCAGAACTATTCCTAGCTGCCTATCAGGCACTGCGAGCTACTGAGCACCCTGAAAGAAAATTCAGCCAGTTTGAATTTTACAGTGATGTTAACTGTCCCATTGCATAACAGCATAGTCTAAGTACCATCAGTGTAAAGTGCCCTTTTGGGTGCTATTACATTTTACATATTAGAATTAGCTAATGGTGCTGTAACGTGTAAGGAAAATGTGATGAAATGCCCTCAAGGCTGCCATGCATATGGAAAACATGATGTATTTCCTTCTAGGCAAGAAACATGCGAGAAACAAGAGCCATGTATGATACTGCACAGTGCTCTAAAGGGTGATCTACATGGAGCGACAAGATAACAAGTATGAAGTGCCCTAAAGGTTGTCCTCCCAGGTGTGTTTTATATGCAAGAAAATGTTTTAAAGTGCCCAGAAGGCAATTTTAATGTAATATTTTTATATTTATGCATTGCAAATTTTCTGTGATGTATTTTAATAACTGATTATAACTGATAACTAATTTTATCGGGACATTTAGTGTCACAGTGCATAACAGACTAGTAGTATGTATACAATGTATTAGCAAAAAAACAAAACAAAGAGCAGCTATTCTTTTAGAGAGTATATACAGATGAGAAGGAGAGAGATGTGAACAGAGTAAAGCATTAAAGCCCTGCTGCATCACTTTTTAAGTAGCGATAACTCCTGCTATCCTATAGAGGGCAGTCAAGCCCCGTTATGAGTAACAGGAAACTGTTAAAAAAGAAAGAAGAGAAAAGTAAGGTCCTTCATTCTTCCCATGTCCTAATGCTATTAGAAAGCTGGGATCAGAGCGCAGGGTCTGCCATGTTACAGCGGCCCTGGAGCAAAGAGGGCCCGAAGAGTAGCAGCTTGGCAATACTGAGGTGGAATCCCTGGCCTTTCAATTCATTCGACATTGTGATATCATGATGATAATAAAGATTATTATGTAATCATTCAAGTCCCGAAAAAATATTATACACACTCACAATCCTGTTGACCAAAGCGACGAGCTCCTCTTCCTCCTTCTTCCTCTGGATAAAGTGAGTCTCAATCAGGGCCTGCAACTCGGCGAGGTCCTTCTCCTGGCGCTTACGGTGGATGTCCTTAAACACACAAACACACACACACACACACACACACACACACACACACACACACACACACACACACACACACACACAGCACCTGGTTTGGTACTATAGACAAATTTAGGATTTTTATTAAATAACATCCAATAATTACAAGCTTACATCAAAATCAACTTTTTCCCCTTCTGGAATTTTTGGTGCTTGGATATTTTGCATAAACCTACAAAAAACAAACAAACAAACAAAAAAAAAACAGAGATCACATGAACCAAAGTATAGATGATTGGTTCATCTTGTATTCGATTCAAAAGTTCAGAGGAACTCACTTTGGTTTGGATTTGGGATCGTCCACTATATCTGGGCAGAAAGAAAAAGACCTGAGAAATATGATATAAGTAGTTCTCGAGTTCTATGCCAGTTTGGAGTGTGTGTGTGTATGTGTGTGTGTGTGTGTTCACAGGCTTTTATTTTTTGAAGAACAACAATGCAAAAGGCAAAATTCTCACATGCAAACAATTTACTGTTAACAAAAGAGTGAAGTGCTACTGTACCTTCCTCCCTGTTTCAATACAAACAAAAACATAGAAACAATCGTCCTGTTATTACTCTGGGAAGGATGTAAATACAACATGTAAAATGAAAAATAACCAAGAAATTATATTAGATATTACAAACATTAATGCTTATAATAATGACGATTATTATTTCTAATTTATTAATATATTCTAATAACAGCACCGATTTGTTTATGCTTGCAAAATCAAACTAGATAAATACATTTAAAAAACTTTCAATAGTACCAGGTTGCTGTTCCGATTGTTTTCGTAGTTTTTTTTAAAGGGCTTTTAAATCAGTGGAATCATGCAGAAGTACAAAGAGCTGATTATTATTAAAAAATCACACTGCAATTTTTTCCCCCCAATTATTTTATTCAGGCAAACATATTTTTCTCCTCATCAAATCACTCATCGGCAAACTGTTTCCAATATTAGGAAAGTCCAATCAGAATGTGTTTGAAAATAATAATAAATAAATAGAAAGTTAAATTGAGTTTAATCAATGTTTTGTTGAAGAAGATTGTTCTACTCACTGAACTTCCTCGTCCATAATCTCCTCAGCATCCGCCATGTCTGTTTGCAATTCCTACCTTTTCAGAAGAATGATGAAATAGAGTACAAAGTCAAAATCATATAATCAGCATAACATCAATTAGAAGGTGCTCACAATGTACAAAAAAATGACAAATAAATGACAGCAAAGACCAACACTAATACAAAACAAACAAAATAATACATTGAAACATTTCCTAAAATCTGGCATTAATAAGTGTAAAAGCATCTTGTCTTACCGAGCTTCCACAGGAGGATTTGGGAGCGTTATCGAGACAGGTGGGCCACGGTGTCAAAGATAACACGCTTACACACCATGTGATCGCGACGCCTTACCACATTGGTGTGTGCTGAAGGCCTTGGTCTATTGTTAGATGGTGCAGGACTTCCAAACACGAGTCAAAGAAATTCTAATACCTCATATTCTGCTTGTTGTCTGACCTGCCCCAACCACCACCACCACCCCCCCCCCCCACCACCACCCTCCTGCCTCCGTTTGAAATCCTATCCGTGAGAATGGTTAGGATTCAAACACAGAGTGTAAAATGGCCGAAAGGGACGAACAAAATGACACTAATCGAATGAAGACAAAAGACATCGTGTATTGGGAATTCAGTTTATTTGTTTACACTTTGGTGAACATGAAAGGTCAGGACATGCTATATTAGAATGGGTTTTATAATTGGATTTAATGCGGCACAAATAAAGCCGAGATTGTACTTTGCATCGAAACCTTCAAAACCGAGCTTTTGGATTCCGAGAATAAGCTGAAATGTGCTGATAATGATTTGCATAATCTGAACTGTAGCTAATATGGCAAAATCGGTTATTTATTTATTTATTTATTAAAACACTGTGATTACTGTGAAGGCTACACCGATATTTTAGCTGTGCTCTGCCATGCAGTGACCTGAAAACAAAGCCAAACTCTAACTGGATCTCATTCTTCTTCATTATGCAGGTACAATTACCATGAGGTTCTGAAACAAAGCTCGTCTGCTTAAATGATGAATGATTAACCACTGAGAGTTTTTACGATTGATTCTACAAAGCACGCAATACAAGAAATATGATCTGAATAATAATTGGATGGATATAGTGTTTTTTTTTTTTTTTAAAGGAGCAAGGAAATGGGATCGGGAAAAATATTTCAATATGTTGAAATCTGTGTATCAGGAGAAAGTTTTACTTGTACAAGTGGAAATGTGTGGCGTCCTTGGAAAACGCTTCACCCATTAAACATTCCTACACTGATCTAGGAGACCCAAACCTGTTCCAGCAGTTATTCTCTCTAGCACTAAGCGAGCTCTAGGAAGATGCTGAACTCTGACCTCAATCCTATTGAACAACTCCCATACACATATATATATATATGAGTGTCCCATATATCTCCTCTCATATCAGTATCTGACTCTGTCCTTGTGGCTGAATCTCCACAAAGCACACTCGGAAACTGAAATATCTTACTATTATAAGAGTCTATTATAAGAGAAAATCGGGACTAAATGTGGAAAGGGAGGTTTGAGATTTTTATGGTCAGGTGTCCACAAACTAGTGTATCATGGGTGAGAGAGTGAAGGTTCTTGTATAAGGGAAAAAGTCACTGTAATTGTTGTAACTGATTTTCCTAGATCGCCACACATACTATACGAATAAACATACATCTATAGTATAATGTATAGTCTTAGAGGTTTTCTCAAGTAATCTTCAAGAAAAATGTGACTTACTGAACAAGGTAGAACCCATTAATCAAGGATAAACTCAGTACCATTTACACAACCTCTTTTTTTTCGATTAATGTAACACAGGTCGGGTTATTTTTCTCTCTTTTTTTCAAGTCCTGGAAGTGAAGAACGATACAAGAACCTGGTGGTCAAATGTCACGTGTAAACGCACGCGGTTATATAGGTGACGGAATAAAATCCACATACAGCACGCGTTAAAATGAACCGGATCTCTGAGACAGGGTATTTGTGCTTGTGCTATTGTTATGGCATTATCCTTTGTGATTATTCCAAGCATGATCAATATTATTTTACTGGAGGATATTGAAGTATAAAAAAAGAATGCAGTACGCAGAGTGCGGCGATCTTGATGTTTGCATCTGTCTTTATTTCCTCGTACCTGCAGAACAAATAAATCGATCGGAATCAGAAGGTTTTTATTGATCCCATAAAAAAATTGTTTGGTTGCGGTAAAAAAGGTGCATATTGACTGAAATTTCAGGATTTTGTAGCAGCAGTGATAAACAGATGGCAGAAAATCTACTACAATAGCTATAAAAGGTATTCACATTATTATTATTATATATATTATAATATATATGATAATATAATTATCATATATAATTATTATGTACCATTCCACTGAGCATATATTACACACTTAATCTGGTGAGTGATTACGCTCAGGTTAAGTAACCCGGCCACCTTGACATAGGGTCCATGAAGTTCAGATGACTGCGTGGTCAGAAGTCATACAGGTCAAAGCCAGTGTGACGGACAGAGCCCGAGGTGAGCTCATCTCTCATTAGACAGATCTCAGATACGATGTTACGCAGAAGCTAAAATTCGATCAGCAACAAGTCCCTGGGTACGGCGTGGACGAACCTCGTGGTATTTATAGTGTGTGCTGTTAATTCCAGTGAGCGCTTTACTGTATTTCATTCAGTGATCACGCAAGGTTGTATTGCAGCATTAGGACAGCTGCAGTGGGGAATGTGACGCGCCACTGGCTGCAGTAGTGCTGTGCTTCTCCGTGTAGCACAGACATGCTCGACCTGCCACTGGCCTGCTATGTTCCATATAGGTCACAAGGCAAGGTCATGTCTGTAAATATAGAGCAGTGTGGCATTCGGAGCAGGACAGCGAGATTTACGGAGACAGGAGTGTGTGCTGTCTGTCAAAGATGCTCCACAGACTCAGTTGCTATGTGGCACAGACGGATCTGATGCTCGAAACTGCAAATGTTAGAGCAATGTGTGTCTATATGCTTTAAAAAGAAGTGTGAATTGGGGAAGAATGTCCTCCTTTCCTGTTAAACGAGTAAATCACCTCACGAGCCCATTGCGAAGCAATTTTCACATAAATATTAGTCTTTTTTCATTAATAATAATCAGTTGAAGATTTGATTTGTAATTAGTCCAACCATGGGTTTCAGTCAGTGGTTTTTAATATGGTCAATGGTAATTTTTTAATATGGTCAATTAAATATATATATATATATATATATATATATATATATATATATATATTTTTTTTTTTAGAGCTTCATTCACTCTCTATTATTTTAATAGCCCTATCACACCCAATAAGATAAGCTGATTAATGATTACAATGTACAACCAGACATATGGGGAATGCTTCTGTAAGAGAAGATTGTGGCTGCAATTGTTCTGTCTTAAAATCATACTGTGTTATAAAATAAGATGAAATTAATTTACAGTACAAATATTTCTACAATTTGAAATACAGGATGATCCTGATCGTGGAGGAAGCAGGCTGTCCAAGTATGGTGCAGCAGGCGTACTGATAAATCCTTCTATGCCAAATCTGTCTAGGATTTAGATAAATTCTGGTATAAAGTGAATAAATGTAGCAGGGGACTATGTTCTTTTATTTTATAAAACTTTATTAAACTAGTTTTAACTTCTCATTGCATTATACAACATTTCAATATGTGCTATATTCAGTAAGGATGTGGGTGGATTAATAAAGTTAGATTAGATTAATATTACCATGCTTAAGGTACAGTGATCGGAACGATTAAAATGAGTCTAAGAGCTCAACACAAGTAATTAGAGTAAAAAGGAAGTATCTTGTGCATTATGATATACAGTATATATATATATATATATATATATATATATATATATATAGATATATATATAGATATAGATATATATATACATATAATAAGCAATTTTTGAATATATCCATGACTTACCATTCGTAAACGGTGATGTCTTTAAGCCGAACACCTTGAATTAATACAATGCAAAAAAAAAAGGGTCATAATACACATGTGAAAGTGTAATGAGATACTCACGGTCGCGGCATTACAAAATATTCTTGTGACAATGCTCCACAAAGCACACGTTACACACTGAGCAGCGATGCTTGTGTGAAATAGTGCATATGTGTGTATAATGTACAGATGCTTTTATGAGGAATGTATAGATCCAAGAAGCAGGAAGCAACAGCACTGCATGAAGCCGCTAACACTGTACAGCAATGTCATTATCGGTATTTATCAAGATGCACTGCATGAATAAAAGTTTGTGGACACCTGACGTTAGGATTCACGCGTCTCTTTTGAACCCCCCGTTTAGCTGCTATTATAATAAACTCTTAATAAATAAATAGATGTTCCACTAGGGTTTGGAATGGGCTAAGATGTTCTAGTGCCTACGAGCTGTTCAGAGGGCTGGCTTTGTGGCAATGCAAGGGCTCTGTCAAGGATAGATTTCATTACACCGAATCCAAAGACACCCTATAGAATTGTGTGCTTCAGTCAAATAGCTGGAAAAGTCAGCTGTCCCAATAGTTTTGTTCACACAGTGACCATATAGTAGAGTACCATAACCTCTGTATACTTGATTAATGCTAAAATATTTTATTATTACTACTAAAGTATCTTAACGTTTCCCAAAGTTCATTTAAAACACAAAAAGGCTATATAGATTACAGATAGTAATGCAGACAATATACTGCACTTTAGTCAATGTAAAGACTGATATAAATTGATTAGATGCCATGTTGCTTTCCACACTCCTGCAGTAAATACTTACGGGATTAACCTCCACGTTGTGTGTCAGTGATTTTGCTAAGTGCATCAAATGGAATTAACATTAATTAAAAAAAACAAAAAACTGAGGCAGACAGAAACCAAAAATGGGTTCTCCATTTTTGTATATGACTGTGCATCATGCAGCAGGATGTACACGTGTGTCTGCACAGGTGCTTACCTTGGAAGGGGTGGAACCCTTGGGTTCCCACAGGCCTCGCGTTTTAGAGACATCAGTGGGCTTTGGTTCCTACGGAGGTCAAGCAATCATTTATTAAAGCTGATTTCAATAACAATGAACAATATAGATGCATATATTAACAAGTCTTAAAAATGTTATAATGACAGGAAAAAAATCAGGAAATGGTGATGAGTGTAATACATTAACAGTCTTTGAGATATGTATAAGACTTAAATTTTTAACTTTGACTTCATAAAATTATGATAAATAAATAAATACTGGAAAACAACAAAAATAAAAGCAAAGGCTGTTAGAAAAGGCTCTTACCTGACATAATTTAAGTTTATAAACTTTTTGTTTGTAAAAATATAAGCAAAAAATACAAAAAGAATTCATGCAAGTCATGATATTCGTTTAAAAGCATTGTTTTCATAATTCTTTTCCGTGATGTGACACAAGTTTTTCGAGTCGAGTGCAATACAAGCATTAACCATTAGAGGGCCTTGCTGCCTAATATAATAATAATAATAATAATAATAATAATAATAATAATAATAATAATAATAATAATAATAATAATAATAATAATAATACTAAAATTATTAATAATAACAACAACAACAACAACAACAACAACAACAACAATAATAATAATAATAATAATAATAATGTATGGACCTTTATTTGTCACATATACATTACAGCACAGTGAAATTCTTTCTTCGCATATCCCAGCTTGTTGTTGGTAGCGTGGGTCAGAGCGCAGGGTCAGCCATGATACAGCGCCCCTGGAGCACAGAGGGTTAAGGGTCTTGTTCAAGGACCTAAGGGGCGGCAGCTTGGCCATACCGAGGCTCGAACCCGGATCTCCCGATCAGCAGCCCAGCGCCTTAGACCAATGAGCTACCCCCTCCCGGGGTAATAATGATAATGAGTACCCTAATAATAATGGTACTCATATAGTACCATAATAGTACCGTAATAATAATAATGAGTACCAAGCAGACCCAATATGTTTAAACACCAAATCACCTCTGTGTTAAAAAGCTATAATTTCCCAAAAGAACTTTCAGTTCAAAGAGATGCTAGAAATGTACAGAATACTGTCAAGATGATTAATAGCAATGGCTATTTAATAGGAATTTCTCCCCAGAGAGGATCAGATGCATATTTCATTATATAGTATTCATATAGTATTTCATGCTGGGAATTGAGTACATGGATCAGTTCAGACTGAATCTCCATAGAGACTCTCAGGTTGTGGACGTACTGTTGGCCAATCAATGCTGTTGTGCTCTCTATAAGACTCCCATAAATTCCCATTCTTTTAAGGTAGAACATAAGACTAATAAACGAAAATAAATTGGACCCAAGTGTGACTTATAGATAGAAAGGAAGACACTCCTACAATAGGTAATATGTTGGATCCCTGCCTCAGGACCAAAGAGCAGGAAAAAACTCCAACTGTCTGACACACACTATCATCAATCCTCATTTTGCTGCTCCCTAGTCCTTCTCAGGTATGAGGAGAAGAAAATACACACCAGCTTGTATCTTGTGTGAGAGAATTAGTCATCTGTCGTGTTACCTAATACCCACGATACATGCTTTTTTCACCCTGCACACATATTCACACACTCTTGGTCAGTTTACAGTGCATTACATACATACATGCATTACATTATATATATATATATATATGGAGGGGCTTACTCAAGGGCCAAACAGTGTCATCTGAGTGATGTTGGGATTTAAATTTCCATTGGTAGTGGTACCCCAGTGGTTAAGGTGTTGGACTCTGGACCGGAAGATCATGGGTTCAAGCTGCCACTAGTGGGTCCTTGAGCAAGGTCCTTAACCCTCAATTGCTAAGTTGTAAGTCGCTCTGCCAAATGCTGTATGTAAATGTAAATGTAAATTCACTGCCATGTCTTCAGGATTGTCGAAGGAAACCTGATTCCTCTAAGGAAATCCAGGTAAAGCAAGAAGAATGTGCAAAAGTCATCATTTACCGGATATAAAACTGAACGTCCTAATTTATAGCAGGAAAAAAAAGCTACTCACAGGTTTGCCTCCTGGAGGTTTTCCAAATGCTGGAGTTTTCGTCTCTGGGGTCTTTTTGTCAGTTGGTTTTGTTTCAGGGGTCTTTACATCCAGTGTTTTTTTCTCGCTTGTTTTTGTCTCAGTTGGTTTCAAGCTCTTAAGTTCAGGGGTCTTTGGTTCAGGTTTCTTCATCTCCCCCACTTTCAAGCCCTTTGTTTCCGGTGTCTTCGTCTCGATCGTCTTCGTCTCAGCCGGTTTCACGCTTTTAGTTTCTGCTGGCTTCGTTTCAGGAGTCTTTGTTTCTGGAGTCTTGTTCTTCCAGCTGCTGATGCGACCTGACACTCCAGTGTTCAATCCAGATGTTTCCTGAACAAGATTTTATTGTTATTTGCACTGGCAGATGTTTGGCATTATACGTGCAGTAGCCGATGCACACGTACCTTGTTGACGGCGGAAGGACTGGCAGGTCCTGGAGCAGCAGGGTTCTGAACATTACCTTTCTCCCACATGCTCTTGATGCTGCGCATTCCTTCCGCCACAGGAAGGTCTTTAGGAGACTTCGGGGACTTCACATCCTTAGTCTGGATAATGAACAGTCAATGCACAAGAATGTTCCATGATAAGTCCGTCATGTAGGCTTTAAAGGTTAAAGGTTTCAGTGTTACCTGAACAGCTGAGGTGTACTGCTCCAGTCTGTTACCTATCTTACACATCAATGGTGTGTGTGGCGCTTTAACCGTCCTACAAGTGTACAAAAAAACACAATGGTCATTGTCTCACTGGTATACTCGACTATTCACTTATAATGATATAACTTACGTTTTTTGAGCTGACTTGCTCAGAAACTCTGCCTTCTCACCAATCTGAACAAACCAGTAACAAATACAGAAAATGAGAATGACAGTAGATACAGTGTTGAGGTAACATGGGCATTTTACTTTCTAGCACTGCAGGAGACACAGCAGTGCAGTACAGTATATGCCTTTACCTTTATAATTTTACAGCAAAGTGAATGTAATCGCCTCTAATTCCAGGGGTCGACTGTATCACATACAACATTGTCTAAATCCTTGTATGAATAGCAATGCTTTGAGACGATATCAGCCCACCTTTGCTGATGCTCCTTTTGCAGACACACATTTGAAGGGCAACTTGCCGTCTTCACCAGACTCTTCTTTCTGCTTTTTCTTCTCAGCTGCCTCGGCTCTCCTGCGCTCGATCTCTTCCTTCATCTTCAGCTTCTCTTGCTGCAAACAAACAAGACAGCTCTGTATGCTGTTTAATGTTAAATGCATGCATTATTGCTCTAGGTGGTTTCCTTTAAATTGTGATATCGTGAAGGCTTTCAGCGACACAATGCCTGCTACGGGACATCCTCTTTAGGTTCTTTTCTCTGCTGCATATACCTCTTCCTTAGCCTTCTTTTCGGCCTGTTCCTGTTTCTTCTGCTTCTCTTCTTCCTCCAGGATCTTCCTCCTCTCCTCTCTCTTCTTCTTCAGTTCCTCGAGCTCAGCCTCAGCCGACTGCTGTTTCTGCTTCATCTTCTCGAACTCCTCGCTATCCGTCTCGTTCCTGCGGCGCTTCAGATCCGCCAGCTTCTGCTCAGCTTCCTGCTTTCCCGCGGGGTCCTGCTTTCCTACCTCAGGTGAGCGCAGACCCGCTCGTCTACACATACACACACACACACACACACACACACACACACACACACACACTTAAAAACAAGCAATATTTTGATTGAACACCTACCTACTCAAAGTTCAGGGAAAGTTCTGATATTGAGTAACACTTAAAGTTACTCTTAAAGTAACACTTAAAGTTACTTACAGAATAATCTCAAGTTGTTGTTGTTTTTTTTTACTTTAAAGTACAATAACATTAATCAGTGACTTATACCCAAATGGCTTCTCGGGTTTCTTGAATTTAGCGGTGTCCTCTTCATTCTGCTGTTTCACTGATTCGTTCTGCCCAAATTAAACGAAACAGCAAACAATTAGAAAAAAATCCAAATGTTTATAATTAGCAATTAATAATTTCACATAAGAATGATCATGTGAAAATAGCCTTCTATTATTCCAAACAGACACCACTTACTTTGTCACGTGAAAATAATGGTTTAGGCTTTTCCCCCACAACCTGCAAAGGAAATAAATATATGATACACCTTTTTTTTGCAGTAACAGCATACCTTAGATAAATGCATCACACAGTGACCGAGGTAGCATTCACACTGAACCATAAAGGAAAAATCCACCTTGTATGATTCACATAATACGATGTAGGATTACTATACAATATATGAACTGAACAACTGATCATATCGCTTCTCACGTCAAATTTAGCCTCATTAAATGTTACAGTAACCTTCAATATGTTCCACTAGCGTAATTATGGAGATTTGTGCTAAAAAATAATAGTAAATTCAGGTACTGATGTAGGACATGTGAGGTAATGAGGACTATGGTGCAGACAGGGTTCCAATTCATCATAAAGCTTTCAGTAGCATTGAGGTCCACTCCAACCCATGTAAACTAGATTTTTAGCATAATAGAACAGGTTAGTGTCTCCTAATTTAAGTCAAGGGAACAGTTGTCCATATTGGAGAATGAGAAACGATTCATTTTACAATAAAAACTCTAAATAGGCTTTTCTTTAGCTATAGTTTATATAGTTTATAGTTTTTATAGATATAGTTTTTGATCTGCAGAGCAAACGCAGAGATGAAAAGTTAAATACCTCCTTTGGTTTGACTTCAATTTTTTCTTTGGATTTTTCCTCTGCCTCCTTCTTCCATTTCGGTTTTTCCTCCACCTCCGTCTTTACAACTGGTTGTTTCTCTTCTATCTTTTTTGGTGGAACTGCTTTCTCCTCTACCCTAACCATCACCAATGGCTTCTCCTCAGCTTCATTCTTTGGAAGTTCAACCTTGATCTCTATTTCCTTTATGGGCTTGACAGGCTTCTCCTCAGGTTTGTGATCTAGTATTTGTGGTTTCTCTTCTTCTTGCCTCACTTTCTCCACCACTTCTTCCTTTGCTTTCTGCACCTCTTTCTTTTCTGCTGGGGGCTCAGGAGGTTCCTCTAGTTTCTTCTTCTCCACTGAAAGTTCCTTCACTTCGTTGTTCTCTAAAGAAGATTCAGCATCAACTGGTAATACTTGAGCAGCAGGAGTTTCTGAAGGAGCCCCGAACTTTTTTTCATCCTCCACAGGCTTTTCTTTGTCCTCTTTTGTTATTTCCTCCATTGCAGCCACCTCAACCTTCTCTTCTTCTCTCGGAGGTTCCATGTGACTCTCTTCAGTCTCTTTCTTTCCTACATCTGTTTTCTCTTCAGACGCAGTGTTTGTACTGAAAGATTCTCCCTTTTCCTGTAAAACATTACAAATCATTCATATAACTTCATAATGCTTCCAATTTTCAATCAAAACAAAAAAAGACACACAATTTACAGTCAGGAGACAACCATACCAGAAAATACACAACATATTTATTATTTATGCTCCTAATTCAGGCTAAAGGTTCTGTAAAAATACTTTGAGGAAATAACCTGTTCTCTGAGGTAGGATCTCTGGGGCTTCTCTGCTTCCTCTTCCTCCTCTTTCTTCTCTACAGTGTCTTCTTGTGTGCCTTTCGATTCATTTGAAGCTGCTTCTGGCACAGGTTCCTCCTTCTCCTGAACCTCCACCTTAGACTCCTCTGCATTCTCATCTGTTTTCTTTTCTTCCTTCTCTGTCCAGGAGTTGGTCTCTGAGGACGAAACCTCATCTTTGACTGTCTCTTCTTCTGCATCCCTGAGATGGCTCCTGCGGCTTGGCCTGTCTTCGCTCATGGTGGTGGTGACACTGACTTCTCCATCAGTGATAGTGGGGTCAAACTCCTTTTGTCTCTCCAGAGCTTCCCTCATCCTCCTCTGTCTGCGCTCCTCGCGCTTTGCCAGCCGATCAAGGAGAGCCTGGTCATCATCGCTACCGGCGGGAGCAGTAATCAATGCTGATGAACCTGTATCTGTTACACTGGTGAGGAGATGTGGTTGTATGAACATAATGGATTCTACTGTAATCACACACTATTACAAGTTACATTATTATTGTTTACTGAGCTAATACCTGTTAGCATTGTTAATTGAGGTAATACCTGTTAGCATTGTTCCCATAGGTAATACCTGTTAGCATTGTTCATTGAGGTAATACCTGTTAGCATTGTTAAATGAGGTAATACATGTCAGCATTGTTAATTGAGGTAATACCTGTTAGCATTATTCATTGAGGTAATACCTGTTAGCATTGTTCATTGAGGTAATACATGTCAGCATTGTTCCATTGTTCATGAGGTAATACCTGTTAGCATTGAGGTAACCTGTTATTATTCATTGAGGTAATACCTATTAGCATTGTTCATTGAGGTAATACCTGTTAGCATTATTCATTGAGGTAATACCTATTAGCATTGTTAAATGAGGTAATACCTGTTAGCATTGTTCATTGAGGTAATACCTGTTAGCATTGTTCATTGAGGTAATACCTGTTAGCATTGTTCCCATAGGTAATACCTGTTAGCATTGTTATTCATTGAGGTAATACCTGTTAGCATTGTTCATTGAGGTAATACCTGTTAGCATTGTTAATTGAGGTAATACCTGTTAGCATTGTTACCATTGTTCATGAGGTAATACCTGTTAGCATTGTTAATTGAGGTAATACCTGTTAGCATTGTATTCATAGGTAATACCTATTAGCATTGTTAATTGAGGTAATACCTGTTAGCATTATTCATTGAGGTAATACCTATTAGTATTGTTAAATGAGGTAATACATGTCAGCATTGTTCACTGAGGTAATACCTGTTAGCATTGTTCATTGAGGTAATACCTGTTAGCATTGTTCATTGAGGTAATACCTGTTAGCATTGTTAATTGAGGTAATACCTGTTAGCATTGTTCCCATAGGTAATACCTGTTAGCATTGTTAATTGAGGTAATACCTGTTGGCATTATTCATTGAGGTAATACCTGTTAGCATTGTTCACTGAGGTAATACCTGTTAGCATTGAACTATGAGCTTGTAACTGTTAGATTGTACCTGTCAGTGCTGTTGAATTCTTTAGCAGTGTTGCTGATTTCCTCATTCTCCATGTTGCGCAGTCTTTCCTGTCTCGCTCGTTGTCTTCTCTCTCGAGCAGCTTCTTCATCATCATCACCATCCTCAGGTTTTAGGTGGCTCATTCTACAAATAGTAAGATCCATTCTGATTAATATATCTCAAAGCAAATAATAATTGAATATAGGCATTAAAAAGGCATACGCTTCTCATCTATTTTTACCAGACCAGTTCATAAGAATATGGGACTCATTCTGTTTCTGTCTAACTCATTTATATATTTATAGAAATAATGCCATGATTGACTGGAAAGATTGTTACAGTTAACATATTCATCATTCATCAGATTCATCAGATTCTTGCAGCGAGACTTGGTGAAAAAGAACCATAGAAAACCATTTGATATGTCTTTCGCATGCTAATGGTTATTTACGTAATTGTTCAACCAAAACAACTTTTTTTTTCCACGTAAACAGCCTTGTTCTAGGAACAGTTTCTGCTCAGATCTCTCTCTCTCTCTCTCTCTCTCTCTCTCTCTCTCTCTATCTCTATCTCTCTCTCTCTCTCTCTCTCTCTTTCAGTAATTTTTGGCACTCTGTACCAGCCCAGCTCGGAGAACACACCGCTTATTCCTACTTCGACTGTTTAACTGATTTGGTCTGGCCTCAGTTTGCCACAACATGCCAGTGTTTAAGACACAGAGCATGTTTGCAACGGCCCATTGGTAGAGGATGGGGATTATTTCCCCCTTTCTCCTCTTGACTTCCCGCTTGCCGATGATTTACAGATGTTGCAGATGGTGGAAAGATCCAAAACAGAGACAACAAGCTTGTATATCCTTCCCAATTCCATCCTCTAGTTCAGAGATTTTTAAATGGTAAAGGTGATCTCATGAGACAGATGGATATGCAATATGTAGTATTTTCTCCACTTATTTACAATATATGATTCTGTCTATACATTATTTATCTCTGTCTGAACTATGTAAGGCACACTACATGGGTATGGAAGGACAGGAACCTAGACAGGAATTTAGCTAATACAATACGTATAATAAAAGTCTGATTAAAGTGTTATTATTAATCATCACTTTTGATGTTTGACAGATAAATGTTATTTTTTGAGTCACAGGGAGGAAGGAGGACTGGAACCTTAACATCAGATCAAATAAGGCTCTACTGCAATAGTAAACATTGCAGTTAGCTACAGGAATGGAATTAATTGAAAAGCAAACATAAAAGAGCATTCTTTAGTATACTGTATTTTATTCGAGTTTGAATAGATTTAGCTACATGCCCTGATGAAATTATTGCAAGCCAAATAAAAAAATACTGTAATCTAGTGCTGGTTGAAAATGTTCCCCACCATCATCATCCTCATCATCATCCAAAAAGAGCACGTATACACTCTTTCAGTAAATCATTCAGTTTTTGGAGTAAGAACTTTACTTCTGCTTGAGATACATGCAAAGGAGAAATATAATCCAGTTCACAAAAGCTTAATTTGGTACAGTACATACATATAGTAGGAAATGTAAAAGTGTGGTAATGTAAAGGGTTGTCCCAGGCCATGACATGCTAAAAAGTATATGAAGTTGTAGATGTAGATATAATAAATACCCTCCAGACACAAAACACATTCACACGCTGCACAAGCGCATCTGTCATCCTCAACAGTACACAACTGGCAGGCAGACCTTATAAGGACCGCTGGATTGTGGGATATGTAGGAGGATAGACTGAACCCTAAATGAGTAGGAGTACCATGTTTGCTCAAAGCAAGCAAATCAAGTAGCAGGAAGGAAACAAACCAATATGAAAGAATTTTGTGTGTGTGTGTGTGTGTGTGTGTGTTTATCCTTATTATGCAATGACAAACATTAAGTATATATATATATATATATATATATATATATATATGAATTCACTGTAACAGCATTCATTTTTTGTGAGCAATTCTTTACACTAAGCACTTTTCATGCTGAATAATAAAAAGAACAAATTAATAAAGAAATTTCAGTCTGTCCATCGTCTTTCCAGATAATTTCAACATTCCTCAGCCGCACTTACCATTTAGGATGGAATATAAAAGAGGTGACAAATGTGTTCTTCCTAAATTTCCCCAAGTTACACCTACTAGCTGGGCATGTCACAACAGATTATATGACCTAAACATCACCGGTTTATATGGAAAGCAACCAAAACCAGAACAGAATTCTTAAAGGAGCCATGTACCATATTTAACAATTAAAACAATCAATAAGATTTTATTAAGAAATTAATAAGAGATTGTTTAATTAACAAGAAATTATTAAAAAATAATTATTAAAATAATTATTTCCAGAGATAAATACATATAAAATAATTCAATATTATAGTAAATAATTAATATACATATCTGTATTTTGTCTGTATTGTCTTCTGCTATGTCTGTATTTTCTTCTGCACTGGAAGCTCATGTTGCCAAGCCAAATTCCATGTATGTGTAAATATACTTGGTAATAAAGCTATTTCTGATTCTGGTTCTAAATGGAGAGATTCTGATTGAAATTTATATGTATATGATTACAAATACAGAATAGAACTACTGGCTGGTCTGTAAATACTACAACAGAGCAACCGAGGGAGATTTACAGATGCTTCAATCTTTATAAGGAATAGAGAAGCTATCTGAGAGACTGCTGTTTAGATTGGGAAACATAGACCATTCCAACTTGGCCTGAACGTCAAACTGCAAGAGAGAGGGAGGAAGAGACAGGAAGACAGAGAGAGAGAGAGAGAGAGAGAGAGAGAGAGAGAGAGAGAGAGAGAGAGAGAGAGAGAGAGAGAGAGAGAGAGAGAGAGAGAGAGAGAGAGAGAAAGAGGAGATCTCAACATGGTCAGGTAAAGAAATGAACATCATGTTGCAGTTGCATTCTGTCACAATTCACAATAAATCAATACTATATATAAATAAATACTATATATTTTATATATGTTACAAAACCCCACAGGACTTTACTAGCTTACTACCTACTCATATGTGTGTTTTTGTGTGTGTGTGTGTGTGTGTGTGTGTGTGTGTGTGTGTGTGTGTGTGTGTGTGTGTGTGTGTGTGTGTGTGTGTGTGTGTGTGTGTGTGTGTGCGTGCTTACTGTTCCGCTTCTCTCTGCATCTCTTCTCGCCTTTGTCTTCGGATCTCCATGCGGCGTTCAAAGTCCTCATCCATGGTGTCTGGTGCAGGAATTTTGCTCTGGTGCAGGAATTCTGCTTATGTATCCTTCACTAGGAGTCAGAATAGACATCACAGGTGGTGATTAAAGTACAAAAAATATAATCAAGGACTATTAGAATGTTTTGCAACCATCTGCATTTTGTCACATCTGTCCTACGTGATTCCTGCTCAATTACTCCTCTGTTGATAAGTGGTAAATGCTGCAAGCATATTAGCTGAGAAGTCTGCACTAGACCCTTCTTTTGTATCTTAGAGAAGAGAGGACAAAGCTTGCTTTCACGAAACCTGATTTTTAAGCCATTAATAAGATGCATGATGAATATTGTACAATTAGCACAGTGTGAGAATCCTTCCGGACTGCTGACAGATGAGTAAATGTTGCATTCTGGACGCGACTTTAAGGCCGTTTAATTGTTCTCTGAGGATAAGGATGTCCGATGAGATATTGCAGGACGTAAAACACATGGTGCTGCGAATTGCAAGGTTGTACTTCCTTTCTGGGTCAGCCAAGAAGGCAATAAAATATCCCATTGAAAAAAATATCTTGCAACATTCAAGACATTCAGGCTTAGCAAATTTAATAAATTAAATCCCTAGTGTTCCCTTTGTTCGTGATTACAGCTCGAGTTTCCTGTACTGTTTCCTGTACTTTCGTTTAAACAATTGGGTAATTTGTTTACATTCCCCGTGATTATAAATGCTAATTCAACCAAAATTGAGCGGAACGAAAAACAGATAAGACAATATATAGACATACGATTGATCTATACTTTTTAAATATTAATTCATTCATTCATCTTCAACCGTTATATCCGATCTTCCCTCGGGTCACGGGGAGTCTGTGTCAGTTCTAATCTATGGGCATTAAGGCAGGATACACCTTGGATGGAATGCCAACCCATCGCAGGGCACACACACACACACTCACACACACACACACACTAGGGACAATTTTCCAAGGTGCCAATCAACCAACCGTGCATGTTTTTGGACCGGGGGGAAACCGGAGAACCCGGAGAAAAACACCCTGAGGCACGGGAAGAACATGCAAACTCCACACACACACATGGCCAAGATGGGAATCGAACCCGGACCCTGAAGGTGTGAGGCGAACGTGCTAACCACTAAACCATCATGCCCCTTTTTTTTTAAATATTCAACCCATGTAAACCATATCTTCATGGAGTTAGCTTCTCTCACAGTTGTTGGAGCAGGTTTGGTGCTCTCATGGTAAAATAAAAGAAAATGTAATGCCACTTCCACTTCCTATATATAATTGTATTCCTCCAAGTATTTGGTAAGAGTTTGGAGAAATAAATACATATGGTTGGAAGTAACAGATTTGTCTGTTGTGTAGGTCAATAGCATGTTGTGTTTTACTGTTAAGAGAGACTTCATATTACAGGTACTGAATATAACATCACAGTGAAAATCATTATAATCGATCAAGATGCAGGTGATCAATTCAATCCTTTTTTTGTATCAGCTCATATCAAGTCCTTAAATTCACCAAAAAATCCAGTATTTTCTTTTTACAACATGAACATCAATCTCCCATTAAGGCAAAGATTCCCAAATAATAAGCCACAGATTTGCAGCCTTTGAGCTCTCCGTGCAACGAAACAAGGACAGTAAGAGCCTTTTATACTTGATACCTTTGTGTTAAAATCTGTAAAAATTGTGGCTCTTTAGTCTTTATGTGGCTCTGATTTGTAAAAAAATCACATAAAAATATCTCTTAAACTGTTAAAAGAACTATTCAATTCATGACAATAATGTGTCATGATTTTTGCATATACATTCATTCTAAATTCTAATTCTACTTGAAAGTATTCACATATTCTAAGTATTTGTGAGACATAAAACGGGCACAAAGACCCGAGTGAATCAAGACTTTTTTTTCAAGCTTTTATTTTTTTTTATTTTACTCTGACAATGAATGAACAAATTAGTCAAATTTTAACACAGAACAGGTGAACACAACTGGTTAGTATATCCTGGTTAGTTAGTTTTATATAACACGATCTACAGTTTTGTTTACAACACAGCAGTCGACCTTTATCGCCCGTCATGACAGGGCTTTGTATGTATTGTGTGAGTTGGCACAATGACCGCTCAGTGTTTGTGTTCGGTTTCCTACATTGATGTTATCACTCTGTATGACTTGAGCACTTAAGAAACTCTGCAGCTGTGCTTCAAAACAGAGATAGTGGGATTAGTGGGATTTAGTGGGATTCAGCGACCTGAGGGTACTGTAAATATGTGCAAATCTATAAAACCAAAGAGCATATATATGCACAATCCTATTTCCACAACTTCCTAGAAATTCCTTTAAGAAAAAAACCCTTAATTCTCTCAATATAGCCGTTAAGGTCAAGTCAGGTGGCATACAATCTTCAATACTCTGTGCACAGTACGAATTTTACATGGTTGGCTTTGTTTACATTTTTCCACTGTAGTCATATATCCTTTCTACACTGAAATTCAAAAGAGTAAATTGTGTAACTCATTCTGGGCATGTTAAAGTTTTCCAAGGCTTTTGATCCACAAGGTAAGATCCGAATCATTAATCATTTCCACATGACACAAGCTGAAGACATATTCTAATTTACACATCTGCCACTGATTACAGTTTCTGGGTATATTTTGCCTTCTCTGTACCTCTCTCTCTCTCTCTCTCTCTATCCATCTTGTGTACTTGAAATTCCAAAAAGCCTGGAGTCCATTCTCTCAATGTCCTTCTCCACTGAAAATTAATCGTCTTACACTTAAACAATAGCCTAGGGGGCATTGCATGGTTTATATCGAATCATTTATAATTGAATGGAGATACCAGATGAAAGATTGATCAAATGTATTTTGTGAAAAACCCACGTGAGCGGATTCCTTCACATTACCATAAATTGCACAAATTCCTGAACAGCAAATGAGAGGGTATAAATATAAAAAATATACAATAACTAGAATCAAACTTGAATACTATGATCAGGATGGAAGCAGAGACCATTGCACTGTATATCATTTTGGTTCTTTTTGGTATATCATTTTGGTACTTTCACTTGTGGCACTTTAAGTTAACATTCTAAGAAAAAAGTTTCAAACCCTCGGGGAAACAAAAAAAAAAAAAATTTTTTTCTCAGTAACTAGTTACTCCCCAACACTATTACCCCAATACTGTTATTAAGGTCTTTAAGTATCCACTGAACCAAAGAAGAATAAATCCCGGGACACCTGATATCACTCTTTTTTCATGCTTCTTCCATCGTTAGATGCCAACTCTTGGGGTTCCCCCATCAGAGTCACGTAGAATCAACAGACACATATCTAAAATATGACCGTGCTCATGTCCCATGACTTGCAGGAAAGTGGAGTATGTGAGGAGGGGTTTGGTTTGTACTGCAGTGTGTACAAGCATAACCAAACATGGTAAAAAAGACACTAATGTGCAGTGACTCACTGATATTAAAGTGCATCTTCTCTCTAAATATGTATCGTTATCTTTAAGAACCAGCGTCTAATCAGATCAGCATGTAATACATTCTGAATGTGATCATAAGTAGAGTAAAACCATTATTTAAATATTTAACCAATTCCACAAATGCTGGCAGTCTGTGTCATTAAACAAGACAACTGTTTAAATTTTTTTTTCTGTACTTCCTCCTCCATATAAGGTCATAAAATGGGAGCTGTCTTGCAGTGTGTTGCAAGAAAACCACCAGAGGATGGTTTTCACACATCACTATTATCACAAAGGTCATACAGTAAAAAAGTACATACATACACACATTCGTATATATATCACACGTTCGCCTCACGAGGGGGTTTTTCTCCGGGTCCCCCCCCCAGTCCAGAAAAAAAGCACGGTAGGTTGATTGGCACCTTATAAAATTGTCCCTAGTGTGTGAATGTGTGTGAATGTGAGTGTGTGTGTCCTGCAATGGGCTGGCATTCCATCCAGGGTGTATCCTGCCTTAATGCCCATAGACGCCTGAGATGAGCACAGGTTCCCCGTGACCCAATGGAAGATCGGATATAGCGGTAGAAAATGAACACATATACACATAAACATTATATTATATATATATATATATATATATATATATAGCCTAATTGTTGTACTATTGTGTCATTTAATTACAAAGGTTCTCTTTGTTAATGAGCAAACCATCCATCATATATTCCCAGCATAGGTTCTATAACTGAGCTACAGTAGATGAAAATTCTGGATTAATCCGGATATCGTTCTCTGGTTCCCTCTGACTATGAAACCCATTTCGTTTCATTCTGCATACGTTACCATTTACAGAGGTTCCATAAAAATTCTAAATATTCCAGAAATTCATCACAAATGAAAAGAACTGATGTTTGCACATATTTCAAACTAGAGAAATTGCAAACACAATTATATCAAGCCATCGTAAATAAGTGAAGTACTGTGGAAATCGAGCATAGCGCTGTGCAGTATAAGGCTCCTTGCCAAACGCCCCAACGGTGGCTCTCTAAGCACTCGAACAAAACCCACCCAGCCTGAAATGGCACATGCTGAAGTTACATGAATATTTCTAAGGCTTGTTCCAATTTATACACCACTGCCTGGATGTTACTTGGCAGACAGGCATGAAAAAACATTTCTGATCATATACTGACTTTTATATAATTTTCCCACATTTTTGTTGCTGTGTGCAATTCCACTTCTCCAGAATCACACAAACATTTCACAAAATAATTGGCAACTAAGCAGCTTTAGAAATCAATTAGAGATAATTGTGGTCATGGTAATCATGGTAACATCAGACTATATATATATATATATATATATATATATATATATATATATATATATAGATATATATATATATATATATATATATATATATATATATATATATATATATATATATATATATATAATATATATATCAATCACGTTCCTTATAAGTGTAATAAACGTCCCTTCGTGCCAGTGTAAGCAAGAATAAATTCCTACATGAACAATTCACTCTTCCTGAATGTACATACATGCTATCTTACTCGTTTAGGAGTATGTGAAGTCACCAAATTGTTTTCAGTGACATAATTAAATCTCAGTGTGTCTGTTTTCATTGAGAAAAATTTTAAAAACAACCTTGTTTTGTTTACGATGTCATCTCTTCTGACTAATATAACCATAAACAACAACTGCCCAGATGGAAAAGTTGGTCATGCCTCTTTATAAAATACAATGTTTGACATTTCCACATTTTCTTCATTACAACTACATTCAAATACAGAGTGTTCCTGACATAAACAGTCTCTGTTTGCTTAACTATACATTTCTTTTACTTTTGTAGAGATGTATCCTGCTGTTTAATCAGGAGCACATGGAAATGTCTGAAAATGCTCGGCGTGCCAATGATTCGCTCATGTAGGATCATTTACACAGAGAGTTTACAGATTTCTCCCAAATGCACCAGGATGCGTTTGTAGGAGAGGCTAATCGCAACGAAACACATTCCCTGTCTCCTGGGAGATGAGGCATTGATCAGGGCCAGACACATGCTTGTGCACTCTGCTCCAGAAGGCCTCCAGTCTTGTGGCTTATACCATCTATGGAAAAGGCCCTGACTTGGCATGCCAGTCTTCTAGCTCCAAAGGTTTTCCACAGACGCCTGCTTAGTGTATAATAAACACCATGCTAGAATGAAACAAGAAAGGAGTTTGTTTTTTTTTATTAGTCGTAGAACATCTGCAATCCTTTCGATGCGTTCTTCGTGGACCTACTCGAAGATAACATGGCTTCTGCTTGTTTTGACCTCACAATTAAAAAAGTGACTCTCCGTCATCTTGGATTTGGAGTCGATACTTTCAGGAGTGCTACTTTCTAAACATCACTGATCCAAACGATTATAACGTTTATAAGATTGTCCAGTACTTTGTTCTCATTGTAAAAAGATTTAATAACTGACATTACATTCAGATATGGAAAGATGTACAATCGTATAGTGACATTGTACATTTTGAGGCACATCACAGGATCATACTGTAGAACAAAACACCACTGCATATATATATATATATATATATATAGGGCACGGTGGTTTAGTGGTTAGCACGTTCGCCTCACACCTCCAGGGTCCGGGTTTGATTCCCGTCTCGGCCATGTGTGTGTGGAGTTTGTGCATGTTCTCCCCGTGCCTCAGGCGGTTTTTCTCCGGGTTCTCCGGTTTCCCCCTGGTCCAAAAACATGCACGGTAGGTTGATTGGCACCCTGGAAAATTGTCCCTAGTGTGTGAATGTGTGTGTGTGTGTGTGTGTGTGTATGTGTCCTGTGATGGTTTGGCATTCCATCCAGGGTGTATCCTGCCTTAATGCCCATAGACGCCTGAGATAGACACAGGCTCCACATGACCCAAGGGAAGATCGGATATAGCGGTAGAAGATGAATGAATATATATATATATATGCATTTAATGCATAAAAATGGTCTAGCATGAAAATCTGAGTGATCTGAGGATGTGGCAAAGGTTAAAATGTGTTGCTGAGAAGACTGAGCCAGAGAATCTCCAAAACCACTAAGCTTGTGAGGAGATCATGGAATGCAGTGGTTAAAGACATGGAATGGAATCCAGTATTAGGTGCAGAATTCAGACACCTTGCCATTAAACTGTTTCTTGTTTGTAACAGAATCAATACATTAAAGGAAAATAGTAATAGCCAAAAAAAAAAACACAAGACAATAAAGGACCATCATCTCTACTGACTGTTTTTGTTATTGTCTTTCAGTCCATCATTTCTTTCATTGAATTGCTTGCCAAAACAGCATAGGTTTAACAGTATCAGTAATCCAGGGTAAGTTCGACAAGTGTAAAAAGTGTAAATGTTAAGGCTATAAAGAAAACCTGTAAGCATCTGGCTAGCTTCTTCACGATCTTACTATCTTGCATTGCACTATTATCGTTAAGATTTTTGTAATGTCTCTTTTGAACGTACATCCACAATACAATAGGAGCTCTTATCTGTATTTGTATTGTACTGTAAACACTGTTGTAAAAATATAAAATAGGGATAAATTAGTGCAATTACATGAACTGTGACAATGCAAGTGATATGGTGCATTGGAATGAAATTAAACCTCAAGCTAAGCATGATAAATGATATTTTACTGATCTCAAAATGACACACCTACACACCGCAGCTTTGTGTAATTTACTCACACTGCAGCTAAAAGTGACTGCACGTGACTGCTTTTGTTCCGAGGTAAAATATATGGTCATAAATTGTTAAGATTATTACCTATTAAAATGTGCTTTTTGATCATCCCATTCCACATATAGTCCCCGTTATAATAAGCTCCACATTGGAGTGTGGTTATAAAGATATATGCTCTGTCACAGCAGTGTTATTAAAGTCAGGGACTGATATAGGATGAGGAAGCTTGAGATGCAGTCAGTGTACCAATTCATCGCCAGGATTGCGGTCAGATCTCCAAGCAGGCCAAGCAAAGATCTACCAGTCAAAAGTGTGCATTGCTATGCTGGAACAGGTTTGGGTCTCGGAGTTTAAATAAATAGTATAAATAAAGAGTAGCATAAACTTTAATGCTACCACCTCCAAAGACATAGTATGTGTCTCCAAGTGAATGGTAACAGTTTGGGGAAGAGCCACATTAATAAAGTGTCCCAATACTAGTGTAGATTGGTACTTAAAGTTCCAGCCTAGAGAGATTTAATGATACACTAAACGTTGCACAGACCTCATATATTTCTTCTGCAAGAGTGCACACATTTTGCTGTGTATTGATTCCATATAACACAGCCAGAACCTTTCATTACATTAGATTCAGATATCAAATGTATCTGCTGCTGAACATTCCATCCAATTCCTCCGTCTCTTAAACACATTGCATCTGAGATCTGTATCTAAAATCCTGGATACGAAGCAGCTGATGACCTTGACATTGATGAAACTATAATGAATAAACATTTGGTGTCACCCAGATGAGGATGAGTTCCTTTTCAATCTGGATTCCTCTCAAGGTTTCTTTTTCAAACCATCTGTTTGAATTTTTCCTTCACTGATATTATTTACAAAGACTAATTTCTGAACTGTCCATACGTGAGCTATATAATTCTGGAAAGTCCAGTATTAAATGATACAGTATTAAATGATACAACATCAACATCAACAACAATAACAACAACAAAAAATGCTATAAGAGTAATATTTGACTGGTTGTCTTGTAAAATCTATTCAATTAAGATGGAAAAGAAGAAAACTCTCCGTTAAACGTATCATAAATTGTATAGATCGTGTACAAGTTAACGGTTTACAAGCATAGAAATGAGTTTCCTCTAAAACGTAATATGGCAGAAATATATACAGGTAATTTCTGGAATTGATCTTAGTTATAAAAAAAAAAAGCATTTCTTCTCATATTGTATTTTCGCATATTGTATTTTATACTTTTATATTGTGTAACATATTGTATTTTGTATTTTAAGTATCATTATTGATTATTATTATTATTCTAAGTATTGTAATGATAAAGTCAATAATTGGTGTAGACTAAAAGCTAAAATAAAGTCACGTGTTGCGTGTCATTACTGAAACATCTGGAAACATTAGTGAAACGTCCCGTAGAGACTCTTACCTGAGAAAGTGTAGGACTGGTGAACGCCAGACCCGCATTGCAAATCCGCGCATTTCCCCCCAAATCCCGCTAAATAAAGCGCGCTGTTAAAGCTCCACCTTCCACAAATCTCTCTATCACACCGTCTTTCATCACCAATAGCAACCTCTCCTCCTCTCTGCACTCTTCTCTCCTCCTCTTAATCTCTTACTCATTTTTTATCTCGCATATAGTGCAGCAAAATACTGTGTCCCAAACAAACAACCGATTACAGTATAACACCCCCCCCCCAATAGATTATTAATGCACGTACATTTTATCTTATCTCTGTATTAAATCATTGCATTTTAACATTTTGAATGCAGTTGAAATACAGGTGAGCATTATATGGGTAGGGGAATAGAAATGCAGGGTACAGTACAAAATGTATAAAAAAATAAAAAGATGTCAAAGTCTGTTTTCACCTTTTCTTTATTATTCAATTATTCATTTGTTTGTTTGTACACAAAGTGCAATCAAAAGTGAAAACTGCCCGAATAGCATTTGTGATTATAAGATATATAAATATTATATAATAAGAGTTTATAGATAAATGCGTAAAATGAACAAATATTCAAAGGCTTTTATTATCTACATTTTGGATTGTTGTCCTCTGACAATCACAAATAATACAGAAATTATTTTTTAAAACTATTTTGAAAAAAAAAAATACTGTATGCATTCAAAAACAATACTTCAACTCAAACCTGAACCTACTTATTAACCGTGTTGTTTTTTTAAATAATTTATTTCTTTTACTTTTTATCGTTAGGAATAAAATCTGGACAAAATGTTTCCGCCAAGACATATTTGGCTTTTTCTATTCATGTTTAATCAGTATAAGTGTGTTACTGAACATGGACATACTGTTACAGTAGATACAGTATTTTAGTGATGACTGCAATCATTAAGATAGATAGATAGATAGATAGATAGATAGATAGATAGATAGATAGATAGATAGATAGATAGATAGATAGATAGCAAATCTATATCACAATTTATGTAATGCATATTACATTGTTATATAATGTATATGAAAAATGTAGATATTGATTGTCAGGTATGCCTTCTTTCCTTACACGCTGCTTAGAGTCCTCGAGAATCCGGAGCTGCATTGGACATCAGGCAAAAAAAAAACCACCTTTGCACAGTATCTTATGATTGTAGATTTGCTGCCTTATAGCTGAGGTCTCGAGTTTCATCCTGATCTTGCTGCCTGTATTGACTTCTGCTTGCTCACCTTGTGCCTGCAAGGCATCATTCCAGGTTTTACCACCCAGGAACATAAAGGTTGATTAGACATTCTACAGTAAATAAGCCGTAGGTGCGAATTCAGGGTGTATTTCCTCACATACACTGTGATCTTTGGATATGCTCTGCATTCAACACAATCCTGTGTTCTTACTAAACATGAATTTAATAACTCGTAAGGCATAAATTATTCAAACACGTCTGTTTTTTTGTTTGATTACGATGTAATATGTTATTCATAAAATGATTATGTCCATTGTGAATGAGTCATAATTATGTCAGAAATAATGTGAATGAGTGCAACATTTTGCCCATCAGGTTTCATTCTGAGGAGATTGAATGATTTGGAGGTGTCTGTCTGAGCAGTAGTAACTCTGGGGTCTGTGAAACAGGAGTATGTATTTATCAGACAGTCTAAATGTTGCCTCTGGGACATATTTGGTAAACGTGTGAGGCCGCTGGCTGCTGCTGTGGTCTGCACTGCATGTTTAAGGTTCGAAAATGTTCATGTAAACACTGCTGTTTTATGGTAAATGCTTCGTGTATGAATCTGACAGTCGTTCTACTTTCAGGGAAGAATTGGAAATATGCTTGGAGACATTTACCAGAGGGATGGAATGTAAAAGCCAAATTATATTATTGACATTATATCTCTATTTGTCTCTATTAGTCTTTATCAATGCTGAATCACACCGTCACGGCATTGATTATTCCTGATTATTTTATAAGATTATTTAGATTCATTTATCCGCAAACATATAGAGTCGCTGCCTCACAGCTCACGTTCTAGATTTTATCCTCTGCTGGAAGGGTTTCTTTAAGGTTTCACCTGCTTTTACCTCCTGAGATCATGCCAATTGGTTGACTGGATAGCTGTAGCTCAGTGGTCTAAGGCGCTGAGAAGGTCAGGGTTCGAGCCCCGGGATCACCAAGCTGCCTTGGGAAATTGAGCAAGGACCTTAACCCTTTGTGCTCTAGGGGCGCCGTAACATGGCTAAACCCTGCGCTCTGACCCCAGCTTCCAAATAAGCTGGGATATGTGAAGAAAAAGAATATATATATATATATATATATATATATATATATATATATATATATAGGGTGTGTGTGTGTGTGTGTGTGTGTGTGTGTGTGTGTGTGTATTGGCACCTTGGAAAATTGTCCCTAGTGTATGAATGTGTGTGTGTGCCCTGCGATTGGCTGGCATTCCATCCAGTGTGTATCCTGCCTTAACGCCCATAGACGCCTGAGATAGGCACAGGCTCCCCGTGACCCGAGGGTAGATCGAATATAGCGGTAGAAAATGAATGAATGTGTGTGTATAAAATAAAAAATGTAAAATATATGTGACAAATAAAGGCTATTCTAATTAAGCCCTATGTTTGAATAGTTGTGATGCAAATTATGGTGTATTTCCTCAATTTTTGACTCCTTCATTGCTGGACCTCAAAATGTGAAGGATTGTACACATGTTGATGATGCAATACCACAGAACTCCATATTTGCATAAAGTTACATATTTTGAGACATTTTGCTGATCGTATCATTAATGCTGGCTGGTACTCGAGCTGGACAGGTCTCAGTGTGACTAGGTGATGTAGAAGGTGATGGTGATGGTGATCCTCAACACATACCCGTTACCTGATACATAAGAAATTGCACTCTTGGGGGGGAGGCAGGCTGTATCCACCAGACTCATGTTTAATAAGCGTAATAATTCTATGCAATAAGAAGTCTGGAAGTAATAAAAGTGTAGTTGTGAAGATTAATATGAAGACAAATACAGAGCAGTAAAACTTTCACACATATGTGAGAATAAACTCACCTGATAAGACAAATGTACAGGCCATTAGGTACTGTAATGATGACATTACAGTACAAGCCACAGTACAGTATTTTTCCTACAGTATGTTGTGTAAAACATAGCAAATTCATCATGCATCAATAATTTCATGGTGCAAAGGAGCACCACCTCCTGGTTTACGCATGTAGATCATCATAGAGTACAAAACGCTTTAAATACACATTTGGAACAACTAGCTTTATTGAACATATAGATTTTTATATTAACGCTTCCAATTTATATAATTCTATAATTCTATATTTCAGTACTTTTCCTTTATTGAACACGCACTTATTCGCTCTGTGGAAGCCCATGAGATCACACCACAGCTGAGAACAATACACTTTCTGATGGATAATAAAAGCGGTACATATTACATGCTTATACTTCATTTACACCAAAAGCCAGGCTTTTATACATCAGCAGCAGAGCAACACCATAATCATTGATGACATTTAGAACAAAAAAATGCCCTCAGGCAACCTCGTGCGACCAAGTCACACGATACACAACAAACACAGAGAAAGCATCAAATAAAAGCATCAATTGCTTGGCTTTCAGGAATCAGAGAGATACTTCACATTCACTTCAAGTTAAAGGATGGTGTTGATGATAGCTAAAAAAAGTTTGAAAGTATCCTATTCCTAAAAAAAGGGAAAAAAAAGAAATGATACGAGATTACTATAAATGAGTGTGTGTGTGTGTGTGTGTGTGAATAATCCGCTAAAATAAGGTGCAAGAATTCTCAGAACCTAAAACCAAGTGGCTTCCACGTACACATTTCTCTCACGACGTAACACAAATAAACTCTAGTTATATTATTAAATCTATAAACATATAACTCTTTGTTTTCTATTTAAAATATATCAGCAAGCCAAACTTCTGTCTCAACATCCTCCTAAAGTTTACTGGAGTGGATAGCTGATGAATTCATATGATTTTTCAGTTCCCCAAAACTGTTGTCAGATTTGTTTATATATATATATATAGACCAATTGAGCTTCAACTTCCTTACTGAACCCGTCTTCTGATTACCATGGAGATGGCACACACACTGACACCCCAGATCTTACTTACATTTAAGTAAGTGAATGAATCCCTACAGTCATGCTCTAAAATCTAGCAGAAGAACATGGGATATCCAGTCAAGCGGGAACGACTTTATATTAATGCCCTTGCTTTTTGAATGAGGTGTGTATGTAATATATTAAGCCTTAAGACATACATTATAATAAAATGCCTTGTTGTGTTTTATTCCATATACGTTTATATTCCTTATAAGTTTTGTCTTGGAAAAAAAAAAACAGCTCTAGAGAACGGAAATATCTATCAGATACCAATTTGTGTGTGTGTGTGTGTGTGTGTGTGTGTGTGTGTGTGTGTGTGTATATATATATATATATATATATATATAAAACTGCCCTGGCTAGTAGTAATGCTGAGGTACATTTTGTATTTAAGTGCATAAGCTACACATCGTTCAACAACAATGAATCTGTTAAAGGTTACACATATGACACACCTAATTCGGAAAGCAAACAATGTAAAAAGAAAAAAAAAAAAAAAGGTGGATCCAGAACTCTCCTTTAATTAAGACATAAGCACAGCTACTCTTTCATTTCAGACACGTTAGACCAGTAATCTCTAAAGACACATTAAGCACAGGCTTATTACTGTAGATAAACAGTGCATAAATCCATCACAATGGACCTCTCTCTCAAACCACAAAAAGAAGAAATGTCAAGTGCCTAAATAAAAAAATATGACTAAAACCAGTAACAATACAGACAAAGGTGTACAGTGTAACTATTCTCCTGTTCAGTGCATCATTATGAGAAGTTGTAAGAACTTCTTAGAACTTCATTTAAAATAAATAAAAAGCACCTCATTTTTTCCCTTCATCCACTTTTCCCTGATCCTCCACCTTTTTGATGGCTGCCTGAATTTTGGCCTGATCTCCCAGCAGCTCTCGGGGCTTCACTGGTCTGAGGTTTTCATCCAACTCCAGCAGAACTGGTACACCAGTGGGCAGAGTGACGTTCACAATGTCGGTATCAGATATACCTGTGTATAAAAAAATAAAATAAAATAAAAAAAAAAAATAAATATATATATATATATATATATATATATATATATATAAACAAATATAATAATGTATTATATTTTCTAAGAGTACCAAAACATTTTTTAACTAAAAATATATTATGTTAGGTTAAATATATTAACTAATATTATGTAATTATACTAATTCTTGTATCTTATTGGTCAGAATTTAGTTTAGCGCTACAATAACTAATCGATGGAATTGATAAACGATAATGAAATTTGTTATCGAGTTGGGCTGCACAACTTCCAGATTCGTGTGACTGCAAGCCAACACCACCACTAGAAACATTTTAGAAAGTAAAGTCCAACAGGTAGCAGGAAGAATTATCATCCAGGTCATCCAATGCATTTTATATTAAAACATAAATAACCTGCAAGTTATACCAAGCTGAACACGCTGGGGTCATGGATGAAGGTGAAACATCCGCACTGTAAGCAACATCTGTATTTCCTTATCATGTGAAATTATACATATACAATTATAGAGCTGTTCTGTTGTGGTGTCAGACGGCACAATCACCTCGCGCTCAACACAGTGCTGGCTTTAATTACGGATTTAATTAAGTGCAGGTACAGTACGAAACAAACATGCAATCTTAAAGCAGTAAATAATAGCAGCAGTAAATGATTGCATTTTATTCTCTGTTGTGGTTTACAGCGCATGCTTATGCATTTCTACACTAATGCATAGTTTTTTTTTTCTTTCCTTGATGCATTTTTCTGTTCCAGTCTCTTTGTACAGCATTTTTTTTAGCTTTGCAGCATTAGCATTCTAGCCATCTGCAAGTATCAGTAAAAACTAAATGTTTATTTACACAAACTGCTTCACCTTGTATACTCAAAAGAAGTCACTATAAGTTTTAAAGTCACAATAAAGGATAGTTAAACTCAAAAATAACCAGAATTAGTATTTAAAATAGTCATAAGAAGCAAAACATGATCTAAAAAGATTTTAACCCGATTAACTGGTTATTAAAATGATCGTTACTTGCAGCCCTAATTTCCATTAATGCTGATGTTATAATAGATAAACATTTCAGCAGTTACAGTTCATGTGAAGAGCATTTTACAGGACAACGTTAAACTTTTATCAGGCTAATATTTAAAGGTGCTCTTTTTATATAATTATAAATCATATATTTATATAATTAAAAATTATAAATAAATTATTAACCTGTGCATAATATTGTATATAATATTAACATTTTTGTCTGTATTGTATTCAGTGTGATTGGCAGGAGTCTTCATTATCAGATCTGTGTAACATCAGTGGCAAAGTTTTTTGTTTTAGGATTTCACGCTTTCTATATAAAAAGCCTCCATATGGATTTTCATCCTGTCAGATATTCCAGATTCTGGAGCCATTCAGAGCTACAGTAATCATTAAACTGTCTCTGTCACACCAAACTCTTTTCTTTCCCTTTTCCGCTCTGCGAGTGATCACTTACCTTCGAGATGCTTGAGTAAGGCTCTGCAGCTGTTCCCATGAGCTGAAATGAGGACAGTTTGGCCACTCTTAATTTCAGGAACGATGACATCATTCCAGTAAGGGAGAAGTCTATCCAGTACCTCCTTCAGGCTCTCCGTTTTGGGCAGCTCCTCTTTAGGCACGTCGCACGTAGTGTACCGCCGGTCGTTGTAGATCTCCGCGAAGTAGGGATGGGACTCATCGATGGGTGGCGGTGTGACGTCATAACCTCGCCTCCACAATTTGACCTGCTCCTCGCCGTGGTTCAGCGCCATCTCAGCCCGGTTCAGGCCGATCAGAGCGCCGTAGTGGCGCTCGTTCATCCTCCACGACTTGGTGATGGGGACCCACTCTTGGCCCATGGACTGCAGCACGAGCCACGCTGTCTGAATGGAGCGGCTGAGGATGGAGGTGAAAACGTGACCAAACTCGTAGCCATGCTGCTTCAGCATCCGGCCACACTCCTGAGCCTCAAGGACTCCGTTCTCGCTCAGCTTCTGGTCGACCCAGCTACAGAAGCGGTTCTCTTTGTTCCACGCTCCCTCGCCATGCCGCAACAGGAACAGTTTGTGCTTCGACATCAAGGAGATCTGGGTTACCAGTCTGATGGAGTGATATGTAGGTAGATGGCGATTGGTTAAAAACATACTAACAAGTCATCCGTAGCAGATAAATTGCTGCTAATAAAAGTTTTATAGAACAGTTTTTAATATTTTTTTTTTAACCAAGAAACATTTTCGAATGGAGGAACAGCACCATCAGTGACTACAAGTAGAAAGTCTGGGGCTGATTTCTTTCTAGCCCAGACTCTAGTTTCTGAAAATAAATTAAAGAAACTTCAGTCCCTGACCTTTCCTCATTGGCGCTTCCCACTTGTAATGTTAGGAAAGGGACCATAGATGTGTTTTATTCACAACAGGTACGAGCACCTCACTATATTACCATATATTAATGAATGTAACCTAAACATATCACCAGTTTATATGGAAAACAACTTGAAGAGAATTCTTAAAGGAGCCACCTCCCATATTTAACAATTAAAATAACAACGAAAAATTAAATAGAAATTAATAAGTAATTAATGAATGAAATTTTAAAAGTCAACTAAACATTTTGAAGAGAGATTTTAAATGAACGTTATATATTTGTAAAATCTGTTACATTTAGTTATAATCATATAATAATAATAATACAAAACATGAAAAGTATTCATTTGATACACTGAGAAGAGAAAAATATGTGATTAATGAGTTTAAATTAATGGAATTAAATGTTTGACAGCCCCCCATATATATAATATATATATATATATATATATATATATATATATAGATATATATATATATATATATAGATATATAGATATATTATATATTACATCCATACACACACATAAATATACAAACAGACATTAATATACACACAAGATCATCTAGAATATGTTAATATTAGTAATGAATATGAAACGTACAAGGGTTTGATTTCTACTTGCCAAAGCTTTGGATTTCAGTAGTATTTATTTGTGCAGTTGTTTTGGTGGCGTCTTTTCCCGGGGACCTGTTCGGAGGCAGCAGTGGCAACAGACACAAATCAAGCAACCAATCGTAGATTCTGCACCATTTCATCATTTTGTCAATGGTGATACACATAGTGTTACACATAATTCAACTCCATAAACGCTTCTAAGGAGGTACATCATTATTTGCTCTTTGCATGAATGATTTCTCACGATGGCTTTTGAGAGATCACACCTGCATGTAGTCTGCACAGTATATCATCTCCTGACTGAATCACACACAGTGTGTTTACATGCCACATGCACCACTGGTACTGTGACTGTGAGTATTCTGGGGTGGAGAGGAAAGGTCAGGGGTTACTGATTTAAATGTCAAGGGCCAGCTGTAGCCATCCATCGACCCAAAGCCACTGCTTTAAAAATATTTATTTTAAAATTATTATTATTATATATATAAACAAACAAACAAACAAACAGTTTGCAGAAGGAAACTGAAGAGGAACTAAGATGATGCATTTTTTTGTTGTTTGTTTGTTTGTTTTTTAAACAGCTGTAATAATGCAGTTCCTGCATCAACTGTCAGGTTAAACTGCTAACCACACATCATCTCCATGTCTTATCATATTTATACTCGCAAATAAATAACCAATATTATATTTTATATTAACAGGTCGCTGCGGAAGATAACATTGTCATCAAATCGCTCGTCACTCACCAGAGGACAATCAGTCGACGTGAGACTCCGATCACCTTATACGGTTGATACTGGAAGCTCTGGCAACAATTCGCGGTTCAATCCCAAATATGCCAGAATGTCTGAAATAGTGCGCTAACTAGGGAGCGTATTCCAAACGTTAGCTAGTGTGCTAACAGACAGTGAAATTATATTTAAGACCCGCCCTTACTTTTTGTTCTGGCCAATGAGAAGGCTGCTTTTTTTGTACGGAGGGCTTTATAAAAGAGTACGGTGGCCGAACAGGAAACCCGCCGTACTTAAATAGGCGAAGTAAATACTTAAATATCATAATAAAAAAAGGCGGGAAAGAGAACTTGTTACAAAAACATCACTTTGGTATTTAGTAATAATACATATTTTAATACAGGTGTTAAGATGTTTTTTTTGCTGTAAAAATTTACTGATATAAATCTCAAAATGTAACGTATTTCATTTTACCCATCAAAAGTCCTGATTCATTTTAAACAACAAATGCCACTTTATTATATCACATATAAACAACATTTTGCTATAATACCATCATCATTATTATACAAAATAATATAATAATCATAAATTATTATACACAAATGCATTCTATATGTGTTTCCACTGACACCTTTTGAGTCGTAGCATTGCATTTTACGCTGGGTGCAGTTATTTCCAGGCGCTTTTAATCGCATTTATTTTCATTCGTTATATTACGATGCAGTTCCAGCAAACATCTTCTTTCTTCCTTCCATACCAGACATGGCATCCACATTCTTCCTCCAGTCAGTAACCTCTTCTCTCTGGAAAAGAAGTGCAGACATTTAAACTACTTTAAAACACAGGACCGGAATCGTCTGTCAGAATTTTTATACTGTAATATTAAGAAAGGTATTTCTTGAAAACTTTACAGTTTAGAGTAGACAGAGCTATGGCTTAAAAAAAGAAGAACTTTTACCTTTTCTTCTTCTTTCTTGACTGTTTTAAGGTTGGCCTTGAAGTCAATGGACTCTTTGTGTTTGGAGCCGAGCAGAGCTCCGAGCATGGCATCCGCAGACACCCTTACCCTCTTCAGGTTGGGTCTCTTCATTTTGCCCTTCAGCTCAAAGATTTTGTGGCTTAATTCTGAAACCTAATTTTGGTTAAATAAATAAAAATAAATAAAACAATAAATATATAGTCCCCAAAACAAGAAAGCAAACAAACAAACCAAACCTTCAAAAAAGGGGCAAATGGGTTCATATGGATCCAGTGCTTTATAATCCAGTTATGAATTCAATCCTTTCAAAGTAACCATAAATAAGTGTAATATCTTAGTGTTTCTTTCATTCAGTATTTTCATACAGAAAGCCTTTTCCTTTCGTAAAGAATTTTAATATCACAGTGGTCCATTATTTTTAATTAAATCACAGTGTGTGATTATCATAAAAAAAAGACAAAAATCTACAAAGTTATTATTTCAAATGTCAATCTAAAATGTTTATAAGATATCTATCTATCTATCTATCTATCTATCTATCTATCTATCTTTCTATCTATCTATCTATCTATCTGGCTGTTTGTCTGTCTGTTTGTCTGTCTGTTTGTCTCTCTGTCTGTCTATCTATCTATCTATCTATCTATCTATCTATCTATCTATCTATCTATCTATCTATCTATCTATCTATCTATCTATCTATCTATCTATCTATCTATCTATATATCTATCTATCTCTCTAATCACTAATATGCCATCAAGTGAGTTCATCTGCTTTCTGTTTATACTTTCTGTTTATCATATTAAACTGTAAAGCTAAAGCAGTTCTTTATCACCTCTTTATCATTCTTTGCAACTTTAGCTGCAACATCATATCGGTCCTCATCAACAGTGTCGATTTTGCGATGTAGTTCTTTACACAAATTCTATGAAATAAAAAGGCACACGTTACCCAACAGAGACCGTAACATATATACATATGATGTGTGTATGTGAATTCTGTATGATTTATAGTTTAAGAATGATTATTATAGGCACCTGTAAATCTTGCAGTGACAAACCACTCAGCTGCAGAGGAGGCACTCTTTCACCGAGGATTCTTTCTCTCTCGATTTTTTTCTCTTTCTTTTCCTCCTCCAGCAAAGAGGTAGCATTCTTCAGAATTTTGGTCTGCAATTTTGAGTAAAAAAAAAAGCGCAAATGAATCAGCTCAAAAGAAAGAAAAATAAGAATGAATGAACGAATGAAGGAATATGTTGGCTTTATTGTTTCTCGATTTCTTAATGTGTAATATTCCCATTGCGAAGGATTTGTTGAAGATTAAAAATCAGAATTTGAACCAGTGAAAGTTGACACGACACATTGAATCTGCATAAATTATACATGTACTGGATAAATCAGAGCTGATGAAATCAGATCTGATGAACGAGTTGGACAGGTTCTCATGAAATGAAAAAGAATATCATAGAATGCAGTTCATGCTTGATTTAAAATTCTGTAGTAAAAATATGATACTGAAATAAGTATAAATCATAAGACGTGTTTATTACCCAGCAAAAATGGCCTAAAAAAGAACATCCTAGTAACCAGAAATAGTCATAGACTTTGAAGCAACCTGCTAGACCCCATCCCACAGGAGAGCCACACTGTAGCTGTGATTGCTGTAAAAGTTCATGCTGCCTACAATAGAAAGTGTCAGAACACAGTGCATAGCAGCGTTGTGTGTGTGTGGGACATGCTGAGCTCTGTAAACCGCAAAGTGCTTGTATATACAACCTCAAATATGCATGTGAACATTATAAATAAAAAGGTGATGAGACGGATTAGACAGCCGGGGGAATGTACGTCAATCATCCGGTGAAGAGATTAATACTGGCGAAGAAGACAGCGTGATGATTTAGGCAATGTTCGGCTGTGAAACCTGGACTCCTGACAATCATGATGTTCTCTTTGACCTCCTACCTAATCAAGTACATACAGACCAAGTACAGTATGTCTGCACATTGTGTACCCATGTACACAACGGTATTCCCTAATAACTGTGTCCTCTTGAGCAGGAAGACACTCCCAGCCACACTTCAAAACCGGCCCGGGAGAATGGTTTGAGGAACATGACAAAGAGTTGAAGGTGTTAACGCGGCCTCAGGTTTCAATCTGAGTACCTGCATGACGTGGAATTTATTATATATATATATATATATAGATATATATATATATATATATATATATATATATATATATATATATCTATATATATATATATATATATATATATATATATATATATATATATATATACAGAAAATTTTCAGCGTATCCACAAACGTGTATAATACCAACCTTTAGGTATAAGCGCCGTGATGCAGAAATTTTTGGCTTCGGTTTATTCTAAAGTGAAAAGCACAATATGAAATACAGACACTACATGCTGTGTAATGCACAGCAAAAGTGAAATGAACACAGGCTTACATACAGTATGCATACAAATTAACATAATTTTTTTTTATATGGCTTGAATTGTTACTCACCACCCTGCAGCCAGTAACATTAAAGTCATTAAAATACAAATAAAAAATATATGTGTTAGATATAATATATATTGCATATAGTCTATAGTATTATTAATACATATTAATCTATCTTTTTCGTAAGGTAAGCTTACATACACATGTGAGCATTAATTACAAAATAATGCTCTGGATATACTCACCCGCTCTCAGACATGTCTACCTTGGTTGTTTTTTTTTTTTTATGTATTTACTATTAACAGACAAAAACAGATATTGTTTAATTACAATTTCTTTTTACTTTTATTTGTATTTTTTTTAACATCCTCTTCAATGTCATCATGTAACATCCGGCAAATGTTTATCCATTTAAATGGCCCAGGACTGCATAAAAGCTGCATCAGTGCATTATCAGTGTTGAAATGTTACAAACAGTCAGATTTCTGATATATTATAAAGTAATGTTGAATTTTTAAGAATAATTTTTAATCACGATCCATAGCTTTAACCCTTTCCGCTGTTAAACTTGGACGCGAAGATAAATTAGTCCTTACCTTCCCGCAGAGAGTCGTAAGACTTCAGAGTGTATGAGTAGAGAAAGGCAACATATTTATAGAGTCTGAAGCCTTTGTGAGTGGGTCACTAAAATAGCCTCAGTGCCCACTGTTCTAGCTCAGCGAGAAATTCTCCAGCGACTTGTCTGTTAATGTCCTGCCCCTAAATGTATAACGACCTAGATGGAAGGTTGAGTCAAGTGTCTCATCACAGAAGGAGGGACATGTTCACCGGCTCAAGTTTTATGAATAGTAAAGGATAAATAAGAAATGATACAATTGTAAAGGGGGAGGGTACGGTGGCTTAGCGGTTAGCACGTTGGCCTCACACTTCCAGGGCTGGGGGTTCGATTCCCGCCTCCACCATGTGTATGTGGAATTTGCATGTTCGCCCCGTGCCGAAGGGGTTTTTCTCTGGGTTCTCCGGTCCTAAAACATGCATGGTAGGTTGATTGGCACCTTGGAAAATTGTCCCTATTGTATGAATGCGTGTGTGTGTGCAACCTGTGATGGTTTGGCATTCCATGTAAGGTGTTTCCTGCCTTGATGCCCTAAGACGCATAAGAGGCACTGGTCCTCCGCAACCCGAGGGAAGACCGGTGGTAGAAGATGAATGAATGAATGAATGAACAAATGTAAAGCAAAGGATTTTAATTGCAGGATGAATTGGACTATTCACATTAGTCTTGAAAATGACATTTATTTCAATATCAAGAGTAATATTAACATTTCTAGCAGTCATTTTGTTGTATTTCAGGTTTTTCTCAGAACAGCGCTCGACTCCAGACTCGAACACACTGCTGCATTAATACCACCTTCTTATACATACTTATGCTTATATAAACAATTATGCAGCCATGCTTTTCTCTGAAATAATACCATAGAAAATAAAGTAAAAAAAAAAGAATTCAGTGATGAGTATAACTCATCAAATTACAATTTGGATGAAATATTTCAGCTTTCTTTTTTTTTTTTTTTTCTCACACCATTGTCTTGATGTACATCTCAGTGTGTCTCCAACTACCGAGCTCGTCAGTGATCTGAAAATGTGCAGAGAACAAATGCACAACTGTACAATACATCTGACTGCTGCATTTCATATAATTATGTCTTCTGAAATCTGAAGGCATGCTGATGAACCGATTCTACCTCTCCTTACCTCCTACTGACCAGCATCAAATAGCTTCTTCCTGCCCTCCATACCAGACATGGCCTCCACGTTCTTACGCCAGTCAGTCACTTCTTCTTTCTGTTAAGATTACAGCAGTAAAGTGAATATGAAGCTCACAGAGCTGCAGCATTTTGTTATACACTGACAAAAGTTTGACAGTGAGATTTGAATGGGCTTTTTCACTTTTCCAATAACTTCCACTTTTCAGGGCAGATGTTCCACTACATTGTGGAGTGTGGTTGTGTAGATTTGTGCTCATTCAGCTACAAGGATGTTAGTAAGGACAGGGTCGGATGTACGCCGAAGAAGTGCTTTCCAATTCATCCTCAGAGTCGAGGTCAGAGCTCTATAGCAGACTGTTCGAGACAACCCATGGAACCAGCTCTTATTGGAGCTGGATTGGTTCACATGGGCATTGTCATGCTGGACCAGATTTTGGTCTTTTAGAATTACGACATTCTACCACATCCAAACGTATCCTATACTACTGTGTGCCCCCAGTGTTATGTGAAGAACCACATATAGCTTTAAAAGGCAAGTCTCTCAATACTTTTATACGTATAGTACATTTTGTTAGTCCATAATGAATGCTTTATTTACTGCTGTTTATACGTTTAACATTTATGGCCATTCTTGTATGATAACAACACAACAGTCCTGTTGAGTTCTAGATTGTGATTGGTCCAAAAATGTTGACATATTATAAAACAGGAGCTCCAGGAGTATTACCAACTATAGTTTAAATATCCCCTTTATATTTATTCACACTCTTTAATGTGTTAGTGTTTCGGTAGGCGCAATGTACTTACTCTGGGACTTGGATGCGCTCCATACAAAAGAAACTTTTATTTTTATTTTTATTTATTTATTCCACAATATTGAATATAACTATAAATAAATAAAAGTCTTCTGATATGGTGGGAAATCAGAATCAAATTGCAAAGTTTTTTTTCCCTTTCATTTTTACATCCAAATGTTACAGAAATGTTGCTGCTCTATTTGTTCCTACATTTGGATTTTAATATTTGCTACATAAGCAATTCAATGCATTTATTATACATATATTATTTAATTATTAATGAGTTATTATATTATTATTATTAAGTATATATTATAAGTATTATATTATTATTAAGTATAATATTAAAATATGTAGGTCTGTAAATATGATAAGTATTAAATATTAATTGCAGTGCTTATTTAAGCTAATCTTTTGCTCTGTGGGTCTTTTTTTTATTGTTATTATTACACGCTCCTTAACCTTTTATTTGGAAGCTCCACCACCTAGTGGATTGGAGTAGTCAGTGCTAGTACTGAGTCTCGCGTTACAGAAATACATAAAGCAACATAGGGCTAAACACAGGACATTGGACACATGGGGTGGATTTAGCACTGCTTTCACCATGCCTAGGCCTAGCGTTATCCCTGCCTTAACCCTTCTTTATCCCTGTATTAACCTTGCATTAGCCATGCATTCATCCCAGTCTGGTGAATGATGCTGTTTGACTGATGCTGTTTGACATTTTCAAGACAAAAGGAAAGAAATGTGCTTTTTACAACACAGTGAAATACTTCCTATGCATATCCCAGCAATCTCAGGAAGCTGGTGCAGCCCAGCACCTTGAACAATGAGATTTAAGGGCATCTTATTGCTCAGGGGCCCTAAAAAGGACAGCTTGGGTATCCTGAGGATTGAACCCACACCCGCCAAACATTAACCTGGAACATGAACCACTGAGAAAAGACTCCCCTTTAAGCCTGGAGCTCTTACCTATAGGCATTAATGAGGATGTGAAATGTCCTTACCTTCTCCTCCTCCTTCTTCACTGTTTTCAGATTGGCTTTGAAGTCAAAGGATTCTTTTGGTCTGGAGCCTAGAAGGACGCTGAGCATAGCCTCTGCTGAGATCCTTACTCTCTTGAGTGTCGGCCTTTTCAGTTTACCTCTCATTTCAATGACCTTCATTGTCATTTCCTCTATCTGTGCCGGAAAACACCACAATTATAAACGGTTGTTATTTTATTTTACACATTTTATGTTAAATTATTATGTTATTATTATCATGTTAAATCTTATTATATAAGCATTATCAAGGCACACTAAAGGCTGGAGAAATCAAACGTTGTCCGTGTCGCTACAGAAAACTGTTCTATGTTCCTGAATCTAGCTTTCTGAATTCTGGCCCTTTTTCTTACCAGGATATGACATTTTACATTTTTTCACCCCAAAATTAAATAAGTCCAAAAGCCAGTACTGAATTATACCTATGATTCATTTCTCATACCTCTTTGTCGTTTTTGGACACCTTGACTTGAATGTCATAGCGTTCCTCATCGATTACATCAATCTTGCGCTGAAATTCCTTGCAAAGATCCTGAACCGGAAAGGAATGATGAACTGATTTAAAATAAGGTGATGAAATGTGGAGCTTTAAGAGAGCTATTGTTTTACCTGCAGTTCCTGGATGGACAGACTCGTGAGCTTTAGAGGCGGAACCCTCTCACTCAGTGTGGCCTCCTTCTCTTTCTTCTTCTCTTCCTTCTCTAATATGAGCATCTTCTGGGCTGTGTTTAGCATCTTGATCTATAAGGAAGCCGACTCAGTAAAACACTAGCAAGTAAAACCTGACCGTGTGTGTAATTATTTATTTTCACCTTCAACCCAAGCCGACGTCCAGAAGAAATCTTGCTCTTTCTCTGAAGGAATCATAAAAGACACATTAAATGTGATGTAATATGTATGACATATACATTTCTGTTCCGTGCATGTGCATTATTAATGTTTGTTGCTATGGTACAGTTAAGGGTTAAAGGCCTTGCTAAAGGACCCACTAGTGGCAGCTTGGCAGCTTAACCACTGAGCTACCACATCCCCAGTAAAACAACAATGAAACATTTTTTTTTTAAATTGAACTTACCTTCTGGTCTCGGTTTAACCAGTGGTGGACAGATTAAAAGTCTATTGCATGTTTGTCAAATATATCTACTTTATCAGAGTATTTACATCTTATACCTCACTGTATTTGATTGTGTGAGATCTTATTTTTTGCTCCACTACATTTTAAAAAAGGTTCTGTTTTATAAATTCCATGTAAAACTGTTATAAAGCCACGAGTATGTATGGAGTGAAAGTTCTCTCAGTTCTCCAAATAGACTAGTAGAGCTGTACATATAAATATAAATATAAAAGGAGCCGCATTTAAGCAGGGAATACTTTTACTCAAGTACAAATAGTGGACCAACACCGATATAAACTTAACAATCAGCTATAACCTTTAGGGTCTTTTTGTTTTGTAATTGAGCTTTCATGAGACTTTCGGCTGACTGTGGTAACCAGTTAGCCATGTTTATTGTTTAGACATTAGCTAGCATTACATTCACAGTTATCATTAGCATTAAAGCATTAATTAGCATTAGCAGTGCACAGAATAACATTACCTGACATTGCTTCCCAGCCTAACCTTCCCCGTCTTGTCTGAAGCATTAAGAATGTGTTCTTCTAGTTTTAATTTTGTACCAAAGTACATTGTGATCCTACTTTCACAATGTTTAAAAATTGTACTTGCAGTAAATATATTTCAGTGTGCTAGGTTTATTTTTTTTTAATGATTTTCCATATTTTCCTTTCTAAACACACTCTGTCGGGGAGCAGGGAAGTAAATAGATCACTGTAGCACTGCAAGATATATTTTATAACTGTATGTTGAATGCAAAACACAGAAAATAGACTAGAAAATCATACTGCAACAATCTTGATCAATTCCATATTGTGAACTTTGAAACTCACCGGTCTGTTTGAGGAGAAGGAAACAAATGATGAGAAGAGGTTATTTTATATGTACAAACCAAAAAAACTCGAATAGAATTGCTTGCATTTATTTCATTTGTTGTGTCACTTACCCATCAGCCATTTGTTATTGTGAGTTCTGCAAAGGAAGAAAATATTTGCATGCATTTAATGTATTTAATGAATCAAATTACCCTCCCACCTTTTTTTATTATTTAAAATTACAACTCCAAGCTAACAGATGAAGTTCAATGAATAGTCTAAAGGTTGTTTTTCTAACACACTATTTAAAAAAAATGCATTTTGACTACAAAACAATTGCATACATATACAAACCCTGTAAACAAATGTTCATATATCATTTAACCTTGTATTTAGCTATTTAAACACAGACAGGGACATTTTATCAGTTGTCTGCTTTGGCACGTCGCCCACACATAGCACTGTAGAGTTTCGGCATAGTTGAAAATCGACATGGATCGCAACCGATTTCAGTGGCATGCGAATAAGTGAAGAATGGCTCGAGCCTGTCGCACTTTCCAGCAGTGTAGCGCTGAACCTGGTTTTGACAGCGAGGTGCCAATAACAGTGCAGCACTCTCGAGATTTGTTCAATGTAAGACTCATTTGGCATCAGACACGCGAGATTGTAATGGATCCTCTGGTAATGAATGAAAGGAGGCTTACCTTCTTTTTTTTTCGAGGACGAAAATCCGGCAAGAGCACAAACTAGCTGAATGTGGATAGAGGAAAATGGTTCAGATATATAGTTTCTAACACCCATGGGAGTGCATCACTAAAATAGACCTCAGCCTTGAACATTCTGTTGGTAGTTAACTGGTGTAATAAAACAACTTTTATTGGCCTTGGGGCATGCAGGGTTAGGTCTGCTGGAGTTAGGAAAGCCCCTGTTGGTGGCAAAAGATGAAATTCCTTTGGGGTACATTGAGATATCACAATGTCTTCCAATATTTGACACTCATATCATATTGGTTGCTTTTTATATGACGTGCATTGTTAACAGGATAACAATAACCTTGTTTGGTCCAGAAGAGCGATCGAGGAGAGACTGGACATATCAGTTGATAATTCAGTCATTGTGGGAAAACAGTAACTTTCAGAGCAGGGAATAGAGAGTGGTCTATAGTATGAAAAAATGACTGAGTATATTTCTAGATTTGAAGTTGCTATGGCATGAGTCATATTGTGCTTATATCAAATATTTCTCAGGTTAACTACTCAGAATTATATTTAAGTGACTATGTCTAAGCTCCATGCTTGAGCAACTCAGCATCAGCATCAGGATCTCAGCAGAGTAAATAGCCGGTTTTATTTTGACTTTTGAAAGCAGGTGGATGCATTGTCTTACTGTAATGTGAGCTCTCAGTGTGGACCTTGTCCGTGACAGAGGTGTCAAGAATTATCACCGCCCCCCCTTACTTCTGGCTTATTTTTAGACCTAATGTCTGCTGATAACATTTCAACAAATGTGACATGTCCCTTGACTTAAAATGGCTTTGTACTATGATCTCGTTAAACTGGCAAACCGGGAGCAGGTCCTAGCAGAGGTTCCGACCTTAGGACACTGTTTTGAATGTCACATAATACAATGTTCATATGCTGCAATTCCTTGAATCTGCCATGAATGTGAGTCTAAAAAAGCGTGGGGTATCAAATAATTGTGGTCTAAGGTTTCAGACACAAAAATACACACAGTTTGTTTGGATCGGTCATGAACTTGAACATATTTTTGTTCTTTTGTGTGTGTGTGTGTGTTTGTGTGAGTGTTAAAATGCTTGATCTGCTTGCTCAAGTACATCTATTTCTCTCCATAATCTATAAACTGTTTCTTCAGTTTGATTGTGGTCCAGTTGAAGCATATTCAATAGACTGATTACATCATGTATAGAATGCAAAATGCATGTTCGAGCAAAAACCAAGAGACAAGGACAAATAAAATGACTGCAGAACCCTAGGACAGTGTCTAGGCACAGATCTGGGAGAGATTACAAAAAACAATTAAAGGCTCTCAAAAGTGTGACAGAGGTCTGGAAATCTTCCCAGAGCTGAACAATCAGAGACAATCATGTTAATGACAAAGAACTTGTTTGTCCTTCTTCTTGAGCTCCAGAGATGATGTTTGCAATGGGAAAAAGATTAATTTCCCCACTGCAACACTCCAGTGATCAGAACTTTACTTCAGAGTGACCAGACAGAAGCCTCTAATTTGTGTGATGTTAATACCACATATGCATAAATAAAACCACATATAACCACATATGTTTATTCAAACGACGACTGAAGACTTATCTCTTCCAACAACACCTATCCTAACACTCTCACTGTCCAGGAATCCATTTAAAAAAACACCTCAACTGTTTCTATGCTTATTGTTTGTATACCTAAATTTGTATCAACCATACCTGAATGAATCATTCTTAAATGGAGACCTAAAGCACTATTTGTATGTGGCCCTGGATAAGGTCATCTGCTGAATGTTGTAAATGTAAATGAAAATATAAAATATGGTATTTCATGTATTTCTGTGAAACGTTAGCAACTCTCTGGTCAGTCAATGTCAGGTTAAAAATGATAAATTTGAACATATAGGATACTATTTTCAAGTTGTCATTTTAAAAGGACAGAAGAACGTTAAGCTCTAATTCTAAATGTGTCGAAATCATGTGTCACTTGAGGTAAATGTTATTGTATCAACATACGTTACGTTACATAAGTTACTATTCTTCGCAATGGGCAGTATAAATAGCAAACACGACACAAAAAGATGTTAAATGTTTCCATGTTATTTAAAGGTCATTTGAATTTATTGAACAACTTGACAGATATTTATCGGTGTCTATGTGGACAAATTACCTGAGAAAAATCCAAACTATAAAAGATCAATTTTTACTGGTTAGGAGTTAATATCTTATGTCTTTCAAAGGGAAAGGCTTCAGGAAATCCTTTAAGAATGCATGATCTATTCAGAAAAAAGCCCATGAGAGTAAGGAGTGTGTGGCAATGCAACAATGAGACTTGTGGTTTCAGAGGCCTCTTATGAGTGGAGCACTAAAATAGATCTCTTGTAGCCCCTTTACTTAGCATGCCAGTGCACTACCTGGGTTACTGCCGTTCCTCATTGTTTAACCCTATTAGGAAAGAAGGCTGCCAGAATTAATTTGAGATTCAACTACGCTAAGCCATGTTTAAACAAATAGAATCTGGTAAAATTATTACTTTTTTTGTAAGTTAATGAGAAGTTGAAAGCTTTGATGTGTATATATATATATATATATATATATATATATATATATATATATATATATATATATATTAGTACAGTGAAATTCTTTCTTTGGAAATCCCAGCCATGCCAGGAAGCCAGATTGGCACATAAAGGGTCAGCATTGACAGGGTGCTCCTGGAGCACGGAGGGTTAAGGGCAGCTTGGGGATTCCAAGGCATAAACCATCAATATACCGACCAGTAACCTGATCGCAGAGCTTATAATTAATGCACTGAAACAATGGGCAAAAAAGAAAGGAATCCAGGCACAGAGTTCACTACTACATTGCATGGTATTTTATTTTGGAATGCCGTTACACTGTGAGTCCTATTTCCAAGTGACAGGAAAAGTTTGCTGCATTCGCCATCTTACAACATAACACATAAACATCGCCACAAAAAGTCATGTACATTTCAGCCACCTCTTTTCTACCATATTTATTTTTCCCTGTTCCGTGCACACACTGTGCATTTCTATGCAAGACAGAATGTGGATTCAATTCAACTACGCCGACACAAAAAACTCCCGGTTTGCCTCGAGCGCCAGCATGTTCTGAGGCACAACACAACACAAAAAGATTATTAACAATCATAAATATATGGAAAGTCGCACATCATAGATGATGTTTTCAAGCTCATTGTTTTGATTTGCTTCATTTTCCACAAAGATTTCTTCTCCTCTCGGGGCACCTTGTTCTCGTGTGTGCCTTATTAGTTTGCACTTAATGTCATTTAAATATGAAACAGTATTACACAAAATGAAAGTTTCAGCCGGTCTGACATGTTCAGAGCTGACTTTCTTCTGCGTCTATAAACTGTTTATTGACCAGCATCAAATATCTTCTTCCTGCCCTCCATACCAGACATGGCCTCTACGTTTTTACGCCAGTCAGTCACCTCTTCTTTCTGTGGGAGAGAAACTCGTTATAAAAATAGCTCATGTATATTTATATACATTTATATTTATATACGGTGTTGCATAATTTAATTACAAAATAACAGTAATTCGTTACAGTTACTGAGAAAAAATCTGTCATTAAACAATTTCATGTCAATCGGTGCTTTAGACTACGGCATCATTTCCAATTGAGACGTTTGAAGGGTTTGAAACTTTTTAACTTAAAGTGCCACCTAGTGGACAAATGAAAATAATCTATAAGTAAGCAAATATAATCAGTTACTTTACTTTTATAAATGCTTATTACTGCTTATTACATTTTGAACAGGGTTCATACTGTTTTTTGTCTCATCATAAACTCCTGTTGTGGTGTAAACATAAAGCTTACCTTCTCCTCCTCTTTCTTGACAGTCTTCAGGTTGGCTTTAAAGTCTGCCTTCGATGACATTTTGGATTCAGTGAGAGCACCCAGTTTTGCATCGGCAGATTTCTTCACCCTTTTCAGTTTGGTTCTGTTCATGGTACCCTTGATTTCGCCGATCTTCTGTGTCAGTGCTTGGATCTACAGCAAAACAGCACTTGTGTTATTCTTGTGTTCTTCAGATATCACCATTACAATTTCCACAGTACAGTGAAATTAAAGATTATATGATTATATATTATATCTCATTATTTAGGATATACTATTAATTACTAATAGGTTGGGAACAATAGCTCATTGTTATGATATTGAGTGTAGGATCTTGGGATTTTAAAAGGTTAAACAATGATTTGATAGAATAGACTCATTGCATAAACACTTCTGCAGTTTTGCTCCGGCATTTCCATTTGTTTCACAAAAAAAAATACCAAAAATTCTACTATTTTAGAGGCAATGTCTGCAAGGATGATATTGACTGAAGCATGATGAGTACAAAAAGGTATGAGTATGATTAGCACAAAAAAAACCCATAAGAAAATACCTATTTTAAATTTAACAAAATGAAGGACCACTTCTTATTTAACCAATTTTATAAGAGAATTACATCAAAGCACTAAATCCCAACTGGTCCATTGTCCTATATACATTTAATTAGCCATTTATTAGGCATCAACACATAGACACGAGATTAACTGATGATTATACAGACTGGTTAACTTTATAGTTTTAGCTCCAAAGAAAATAGATCAATGTGCAGGAAAATCTAAATTAATCTACTTTAAATACTTAAAGGCAATTAAAGGATTAGACTTTTAATTGATTTATTTTATTTTTGGAAGACTATAGAGTTTTGTGCCTGTTCTTTATCAGTACCTCCTTTTCATTTTTGGCCACTTTAAGCTCAAGGTCATATCGTGCATCATCAACGGTGTCGATCTTGCGGTGAAGTTCTTTGCAGAGCTCCTGTGGAGAAAATAACAAAAAATGTACTAACTATGTTGATTTTAGCTCTATCTCATTCTCTAATGGCAGCAGTGTGAGGATTTGTTCCTGTACCTGCAGCTCCTGAACCGACAGTCCGGATAGTTTGAGTGGAGGGACTCTCTCGTTCAGGGCGCTCTCTCTCTCACGCTTGTTCTGCTCTTTCTCAGCTATAAGCATAGACCCTGCCTTCTTCAGCAGCTTGCCCTGTTGGGGAAGAATATAGCAAAATTCATGCTTCTAAACTATCAGTATGAAACTGTAATAATAATTATAATAATAATAATTGTTATTATTAATTTTTGAATTACATGTCACTATTTAATGTTATCACACCGGTAGTAACGAATAATTCAGATATAATAATTTGAGATAAAAAATTATTATATAAGTAATAAAACCATAATTATGAAACTTGCTTTGTAACACAACACAGCAAACTGTAATGTATAGAGTGTAAATATAGAGGATCTTGAACATGTTTTTATAGCTTTTGTAAAATAAGACATAAGAGGAACTTTTTTGTAGATATTAAACATCAAAAGGAAATAAAAAATATTTCTAAAATTCTGAAATATAATACAGAATGTAAACCCTGCCATGGATTATTATTCCATACATGATATAAGAATTGGACTCACTTTTAGTTGTAACCGCCGTGTGGCTGAGATTTTGTTCTTTTTCTGAAAAAACAAAAAAACATTGATTATAAAATATTGATTAAATAAAACATTAATAAATAATAAAAGTTAATTCCATTCATTCAGGGCTGATTTCTTAAATCATAATATTTTACAGCTGTAATTTATCATAGAAACTACAGTAATACAGAAATGTATGTTGGGAAAATATGAGAGAAATTAAAATGTATAAATTGATACACTACTGCATTTTTTAAAAATTGGATTTAATTTTTCAATAATATGAAACTGTGATATAAAAGATTTAATGCTTCAACTTACCGGTCTGAATTTTTATGAAGGATGGAGATAGGGGTAATAGAGCACATATTGTTTAATGTAAAAAAAACAACAATATTTGATTACAATAACGATAACTTCTATTATGTACACAGCAAGAAGATGTCACATTACCCTTCAGACATAGTTTTCTTTGTGTCCTTTAAGAAAAGGAAAGCACAGTGTTACTTATGCCGAGTAAGTACAACTAAAAACAAATCAATAAGTCCAGATCCAGGAGGGAATTAGGTTTTACTTGGTAATTAGAGGGAAACCATTATGTAATATAAGTAGCGCTTACAAGATGGCATCAATCAAGTCTATCAAATTTTTAGAAAGACCTGTGGACATCTTTATACCTAACAGATGGTGCACACACATGTTCTTTGTTCTGTTCTGTTGAGTCTATTTGCTCACATTATATCGTGACTGCTGAATTGAAAGTCAGGAGGTGCTATAAGTGTTCCTGTCTGACTTTATTCTTCATTGTTATCATTCCTTGCTCTCTGCCAGATATATTAGCAGCTGCAATGAAACTATCAGGGCATAAAATCTTGGCAAACAGGTTCGAAATCTTAATAGATGCAACCACATGACAGGAGACGGATTTTCTTTTGTCCATGCAACTTAAGAAGGCTGTGAACTTGTCTCAACCAATTATTACAATTTGTTAACAATCCAACAGAAATCTCACATAAAATAAGTGAGATCAGTTGTTTGTGTAAGAAATTGTCCCCATGCCAACTGTCACAAGTGACAGGTGATTACACAAGCAACGCACACAAAAAAAATCAGAGCTAATAAAGGAGTAGATACAAAGGGCTTGGGGTGACTTCTCAAGGCCATTTGTTGCATTCGAACATAGCAACAACGACTCTGAGGTCAGACATTCAGGCTGAACAATGTGCCAAGTGTACACACACAAGCATGACCCTGAATAAACATCATTTTAGTGGACATTTAACAGTGTATTCTTTTATTAGTAAAATATGGAAAGTAAAAAAAATTTCTGTCTGGAGAAACAGAAAGTGTGACTACATATTTTGTATTTTATTGTATTTCAATTTATATTTATATTTAAGTATTTTATTGTGCGTCAATGGCCTTTAAATACAGGTTTAAATTAAAAGGTTGCTCAGTGAGGTTGCCAGGTGCCCAGATTTAATGCTGAATTTGGTGCTTAATATTGTTATGCCATTTTTTTAACCAGTCATAAATATTCTTATTATAATAATATTGTAATAAAAGTAAAGAATATGGGAATGCTTGTACATAGCAATTTAGCATTACAAAACATACAATACTACTACCACTACTACTACTACTACTACTACTACTAATAATAATAATAATAATAATTGCTCTTGTTCCAAATGAAGCATGAACACTCTTACATTTTAGACAGAAATGAAGAACATTAAAAGTGCTTGCAGTATTATTAATTAGAATATTTTAATTAGATAAATTAGATAAATTAAATAATTATATACAATTATATATATATATATATATATATATATATATTATATATATATACATATAGTATGTGTCTCCTCGTTGTCCCAAAAAGTGTAAGTTTTAAAAACAAATATTATTCTATTAGCCACCCAAAATGTTGAGCTTTTACACCAACCTAGTCACAATGGACGCAGACAGATCATTTTCTTTTTTGTACCATCACACATCGCGCCTTATTAGACACTTAGAGGTAGGTAGAACTTACCTTGACCTCGAAGAGAAAGAGGGAGAGAGAGCTGTGCAGAGAGACCTGAGAAGAAAATGCATTTTATGAATTTTGGATGAGAGATTTATGGTTCGAATGCTCTCTTGTGAATGGCTAACCAAAATAGAGGCATGGAATTATTTCTGTTACGCATCCCTGAGCCTTTCACGTGTACATTAGCAGGGAGGGTGGGAAGGGGGGGTTATGTCCTTCATCTCAGTCTTCATGACTCCACCATTTAGTGTGGTAAACATATAGACTTTAAAATGGATTCTCTCTCTCTCTCTCTCTCTCTCTCTCTCTCTCACACACACACACACACACACACACACACACACACACACACACACACACACACACACAGGGACATCTTTGGAATTTTCAGAATTCACATAAATCTAGGTTGTGCATAACAAATTATCATAAATATTTAAAAACCAGCAGTCACAGCCATCCGTACATTCCTTGTTCAACATTCTGTAAACATTAAGGCAGACAATATAGTTTCACATAACTACATATCGTTCTTGAAACACACGTACATCGAAGCCATGTTGACATTTAGTGGTCCTGGTTACGAAACCTTGTCAATTGAATGACCTCCTTGTAAATACTCAGATATTAAGAGGTGTCAGTAATGGCCAGTCAGGCATCGGAGGACCATAAATGCAGAATGTGTTCAGCTGGTATGTGCCCTGAATAGCTGTAGATATGATGCGAGTTGTGGCACGACACAACTCAAGGGCCCTTACCTGCTCTGTACTGGTGCTCATCCTGTCATAAATAAATGTTTGTGTAATATTGTTGTATATTGAGGAACTGTACTGTATACTGTATATACTTTTCCATTACTCACAACATATAACCACTGCCTGATCGATACTGATGGCGTGTTATAAGTGTGTTTAAATAAAGTAGGATTAAATAAATTAATCTGAATGGACAGGAAATCTACACGGAAATTAAACAACTGTAATTAAATAGGCTTGAAATCAGTCTCGTTGTCTATATTCAGTCTATATTCACTGACATTTATTCTTGACGCTGTTATTGTACCAGAAAAAAAAACCCAACAACTTCCAAGGCACTTTGAACATCAAATAAGTCAGTGTAATATATACATGTGGGAGATATGTTTATTTTTTATTTTATTTTTTTTTTTATCTCATGTATCTTCTCCAATTGTAAGATACAGAAAGTAATATATTCATTTCTCACACATAAACCCATATGAATAATTTTCTACACAGACTGTCCACACTACCTTAACTTTACATCCTGTAATTCATATTATTTTTTGTTTATTTTTAATAAACAGGTTTTGTGCAGTTCATTATGTGCAGCTTTTATCTCTCCAGCAAAAGAACACTTCCTTAAAGCTATACGGCCATTTCTATTATTAAAAGCTCTATACAGATCCACATGAAGTGAATTCATGTTGTACTACAATCCCAAATGTGTCTTAGTGTGGCACAACGCATCCGAGTGTAATCAATAAAGCAAAGTTATAGTTAAACATTTTAGCAAGAATGAAGTGTAAATAAGAATGTGCTGAAGTGTGTTATCTTTATGAGCCGTGCACTGGTTATCTTTAGCTGGCTGACAGGCAGGAAGTGGAATAAGTAATAATCTCTGTGAGCAACAGTGTGAGGCTTGCCAAAGCTTCTTATCGTAATGTAGAGTTGAATATTTCAGAATCGAATGCATTATGTATTGGATTAATTAATATGTCCTAACCCTGACAGCAATGACACTGAAAAAAAGATCATGAACATTACAAAGCTTATTGTTGATATGTTACTGCCCTCTAGTGGGCATTTCCATATATATATATATATATATATATATATATATATATATATATATATATATATATATATTCATGTGAAAGGTAAATAATAATGTGAATATAACATTTCTCTGATAAAGTTTGTAAAATCATGAATGAACTGTGCGATTAATGTGCGACTACTGACAGCCCTAATATACATATATATTGGTGCCTGTAATGACATGAAAACATTTCACTGCTACAGTAATCAGATATCTTTATTTCCTGTTCGGCTACACACCGCTCTTCACTCTTCAGCCATCACCGTTTCTGGGTGCTTTATGCTTCTTGGGCTGAATTAAATCTTATATTTTATAAAGAATTATGATGATTGTTGTCTTTATCATGCTTTCACTTGTGATTGGACAAGTTACTCCTCTTGGGTTTATAGAGCAGCCTCCTTCGCAGTGTTCACAAGTGGTGAGAAACATTTCATTTTAAAATACTCTATATTGCTTGACTTTCTAGGTTTGGATGCAGTAATCTGACAAGCCTAAGTTACTCTACATACACTGTTTTTTAGGGCTTATCTTGTATTGTCCAAAAAGGTAAGTAATACTTTTTATTTCATTAAATGCATTTAAAAAGAAAGCTTTGATGCAACATTAAGAAGAAGATATATATATATATATATATATATATATATATATATATATATATCTATATATATATATATATAGTATATATATAGTTTATATTATTGGACGAATATAAAGATCTAACAGAGAAAAGGCTGATGCATTATTCCATAAGCAGACACATGAAGCACATATTTTAAACCATCTAGCAATCTCTAATTTTATCTTTAAGACACGATTCTGTAAGATTTAGAAACATGCAGGATTGTCTTGAATAATAGACACTGATTTAGATTCAAGGGAATCTAATCCCTTGATTAGAATTAAGGGAATACAAGTATTACATTATATTGTATAATATATGTTAAATTATATATAGGAAATATCACTATCAGTCTTTCCTTCCTGAAATTAGGAGAGCCAAACTGTTCAGACTGGGTGAAGCCAAGATCTGAAGCTCCAAGTCCACACCCCGATGTGGACATCCATGTGGCCTACAGGGCAGATGAAAGGAAAGTAATCGTTCCTGTGTTATCTCTCACATTAACACCGTTTTCTGACGGTGAGATATGGTTAAATAGTATGTGACACTCATAGAAAAATAGTTCATCATAAAAACTGGATTCTTTGTTGTACTAGTGACTCTTTTTTTGTTCCACGACAGCAAGTATATACGCCCTGCAGGGAATGAAGGTGCTTGTGCATGAATTCACCACAAACACCAGTCTGTGTGTTTGCTATATATTCAAGAACAACTTCTCCACAATCCTAAATCCAGACTTGAAACCAGTAAGACTTTCAGCAACCCCATATTTGAAGTGTTTTTTCTGATGAATGAATGACTTATAAGCTTCTATTAGCGAGGTGTGTATGGTATTCTTAATCATTTTTATTTATTTTGTGTTTCGTTTGTAGTGGACTTTTGTGCTTGATCAAATAGTTGTTGATCCAGGAATGATGTATCAGGTTTCTGTGTCAAATTTACCAAAGCCAGATGTGGGGGGACATGCAATATTGCTAAATAAATCTGTTCCAGGTAGGCAGTGGTCTGTTATTATTACTGTTATGTACCGAGTTGTTTGAAACTTTAGATTGCATTTATAAATATAGATCAAATATGTAAAGTGGTATTTATGGCCACTGATCAGGCATAACATTATGACCACCATTATGCATCATTATTATGGACCAGATGGGTTAGAGAAATTACTGTGATGTACCTAATAATGCCAGCCACCATGAGCAGTAATTCACTGATGCCAGTGGGGAGCGAAGGCTGGTGGTCCATCAACTGGTTCTATAAGATTTACTCCACCAGTAAGCTTCTGTCTTGTTTAGGTGGATGCATCTCAAAAGAGCTGCAGTTTTTTTATTGTCGAACTCGATCCTTACGCTTGCCCATTTGTACTGCTTCTAAGACATACACTTGGAGGATCAAGTTTGCTGCCTATTAATTCATCCACCCATTAACAGGTGCCATGGTGAAGAGATAATCAGTATTAGTCACCACTCATATTGCTATAATGTCATAATGTTATGTCACAATGGTACCCCTGGAAATTCACAAACTTATCTATTTTCTATAATGCTTTACTATTTATCCCAGGTGCAAATAGTGATCATTTGAGTTAAACATTTTGTTCCATTTATTTGAGCTGTTTTGGTTTATTTAGTTTTTTTTATGTATGTGCAGCTGCAAAAAAAAAAAAAAACTCCAGCAGTCTATGAAATATTTAAATCAACATTTAAGGCAGCAACAACCATGCCCTAACTATACACTATATGGCCAATGTTATAGCGTTCATTCTTTTCGTTTTGTTTATGTTGTGCTGCTGCTGCACACTTGGTGTTTGGATATATCCATGAGCATCTAGGTATACTAATGTTCCTAATAAAGTAAATAATACATATATGTCATGTGGCAATTAATATATCTGTTTTAATAAGGTTGCAAACATTATAAACTTCGAGGTCTCCATGTGTGCTTGGAAAATGGTGAGTTGTGTGTACTCTAGAAATGATCCTATTTATAAGATGATAAGCTGTTTCTCAAGTGCCAAAGGGATCTGTGATGTCATGACAGGAAGCCTCTGGGACCCCAACATGACCTGGTCAGTGAGAGAAGATGGAGGAAATAGGGTCGCGATTGAACTGGGGTTTAATAAAGCGCAGTTCTCAGACATGTACGAAGTATACATTCAGTCCGCTGATTTACACACTCAGCAATCACACACAGTCTTAAAGGTAGTGTGTTTTTTTTCATTCATCATTCCACCTGGCAGGTTCCTTACGTTTAAAATGATTCAAATGTTTGGTGTATTAAGGATAACCGTACATCAATCAGCGTCAACTTCACTCTGAACCCGCAGCAGTTAAAATGTTGTGAGCTATTATTTGGGGTGAGTATCGGAATAATTGATATTTTATAGTTGGCCTGTGTTTCCTGTTCTTCTTCTTTTCCTTCTTTTTTGCAGATTAAACCATATTTTAAACGATGCATGGAGAAGTGTTCACATCACCGACAGAAGGTTAATATTTGCTCCTGTAAGTATTTAGACAATTGTATCATTTTTGCATTATTATTGTTTCTAGGATTAGGTTGCAGTGCATATATTGTTGCATTAGTATAGATTGACATTCACATGGACGCAAGACTATTTCCAGAATCAACAATGTTATGTTGGTGCATATTTCAGATTACACCATTCCATCAACCAAGAGATGGCACATGGTTTGGACTCTTTTGGCCCAAGCAGCACTGTTTGTCTCCGCTGTCACAGCTGTTTTGCTTCGTAAAAGAATTTGGGTAGTTCACACAGGTATATGTTAAATAAGAAAGAAAACCCATTTGTGCCTTGATTTACGCCTGAAAACTGAAAATGAATCAACTAATAAACAAAAGTATTTTTTAATTCCATATAGATATACATAGGATTACTTTTAATGATTTTTTTCTTTTAGTATCTTATTCTATCTTATCTTCAATCTATGACAGATAGATACTCCGCTTCTCGAAACTCAGTGATCAGCGACCCAGAAACCATTCCAGCACAAGAGCAGAGGAAAATACTGATCATCTACTCCCAGGACCACCCGATGTACACTGAGATTGTTCTGAATCTCTGCGCTTTCCTCAGGGCCAAATGTGGAACTGAAGTCACACTCGACCTGCTGGACTTTACATGCCTCAGCACTGTAGGCAGCATCCAGTGGCTGGACATGCAGAAGAAGAGACTCTCCTGTACTTCTGATAAAATACTCATCCTGTGTTCTCCAGGTGTGTGCGCCAAATGGAATGCCATGTGTGGAGGGTGCAGGGTGGTGACCCGGGAGGACGCTTGCTCACCTATGGGGGATATGCTGACCCCAGCTCTTAGCCTAATCGTACCGGAATTTGTGTGTGCGCCATCTTTTGGGAAGTATATCGTAGCTTACTTCGATGAGGTATGCAGTGCGGCGGACGTCCCCTCTGTGTTTAATGTGGCTGTAAAGTATCAGCTGATGAAACAATTTGAAGAGCTCTTCTTCAGACTCGTAAACAAGGAGAAGTACGAACCAGGTAGTATTAAACACGTCAAAAGCCTTGGAGACGGCGTCCAACACAGTTGTCCATATGGCAGAGGCTTAAGAGACGCTATTGTAACATTTCAGACATACCAGCTGAAAAATCCCAACTGGTTTGAAATGGAGCTCATAAATGTGCATGAAGAGGTCACAGAGAATGACCTTGAGCAGGAGGACAAGACTGAAGTCAGCCGAAATTGCATCCTTCAGCATGAACTGCCGATCGAGGAAATCTCAGCTCCTGTATGTGCTTTCATTGTCAAAGGTCGAAATGTTTGAGGCAAAGCAGGTTTTAATATCTGAAAGTACACTCATAGTCTAAACAACCACACATAAAATAAAGGTTTATAGACAGATGGATGAATAGATGTACATATGAATAGAGGATTTTCAGTGTCATAAACCATTTAAACTGCAAAGTAAACTAACAGGCTACATGATATCCTGACTTTGTCCGTAAGCCAGCTATAGCCCAATTTGCCATATTTCCCAACTCTGCAGTAACCTGAAACATGACTTGTTTGTGTTTTTCTTCAGAGGACACCTATATTACAATGCGCTTGGCTGTATTGCTTATAGCTTGAATATCTGTATAACGTGCTGAACTCTGTTGTACTATGAATTGGATCATTTCTGTGTTTTTATTGTTTTTGTGAGGATCATTAAACTTGAGAATTTTGAGAATTAAACTTCCTGAGTTAATCATATTACATAGTAATGCAATTTTCTTCCTTGTTTATTTATTTCTAGATATTATGAAATCATAAATTAATTGGTAGAATGTTGAGGATGGAGCTGCCAGGCAGGAGGAAAAGAGGAAGACCAAGGAGGTCAGGTAAATGTGGTGAGGGAAGACAGGGTAGAGCTCAGTGAGCTCAAACAGACAGCTTTTTCTTAATTTTATATGGTCATCAAATATGAAAGGCAAAGTAATTTTGGTAAAAACTGTTCGATTTAATTATAAACGTGTGGCATTTGCACTAAAATAAATATTCCTTTATTGTATTATACGTGTAATTAAATAGTTCATTTGCATTTAATGTTAACGGTGCAAAGAATGTCAGGCTGAATGGTAATTCTGAATGTAATTCTAGTTAAAAGTAGTTTTAAAAGAAAAAAAATCCTTAAACTGAGTAGTCATTTTAATAAACAAACATTTACTTAATTGTCAGGTAATACTAAGTAAGCAACAAAAAAAAAATCAAAACCAATTTTAGAAAAATCCATCCAAGAATCCATTGCACCACATGATACTTTTGATTCATATGATTCAGTTCATTCAGTTCATTACACATTCTGAGTAGTTAAAGATTATTATTGTGCATTGTTTATTAAACTGAAACTCACGCAGCTACACGACATGTGGCCTTTGGTCAAAAACAAATAGACAACCCCTCTGGTCAAAGTTCACTTCCTTCCTTTTAGAATGTTTGCTAATCTATACGTTAAATCTGTGCATTTTTCAGGAGCTGACTCTTCCAGTGCTGCTGTAACATAAACTGAACCTCCTGTTTACAAGTAAGTAAGTTGGATAATAAGTAGTATATTTTAGGAGTAGTTTGTGCTTAAGCATGCATTTTGCAGTTTGATACAAAGTAAAACATTAGAATATATCGGTCTCTACATGTTGCATGGTGAAACTGTTATATTTGATAGTTGTAATGATTGCCATGTGATTGGTGGCTGCATTATTTTTCAATCATTGATATGCTTTAGAGCTAAAATGCTGGGGAAGCTGTCAACCACAATGCAGCGCTACTTATCAGTAACTTCCTGCAGATCTGGTAAAAGCTTTTACTGTATATTTCTGTATTACTGTATATACTGTGTAGGGTGTTAAATTCTATAATCAACATCGTGTCAATACGATTTCTAATTACTTTATCTTTTTAATCCTGATGGGTGTGGTATCACCACATAGCATAGTATCACCTCTCTCGCTTCACCCTATCCACCGGACATCAAGCTCACTGAATAGTTTGAGGAGGAGGAAATGTAAATCTCATGTGATGGACTTTACACTCATACACTTCCAACCCATATGGGAGATTTCAAACAACCTTTTAGACATTGCTCCTCAAAACGTTTAACTGACGGAATCTCCTGGTCTAAAAATCAGCACTCATCATTCCAGTACAGATCCAGAGACTGTCTGATTTATACCAGATTGCATTTAATTTGTTTTAGTTGTTTGTGTTGACCCAACACCTTCAAAAAGGTTTTTTTCTTTACTTTTAATTTAACCCTTATCCATATGTGCAACTACATAAAGCTTTGTAGTAATGATTCTTGTGACAAAAGCAGCCTTTTCCAATCATCAGTTGGGTATTTTTCCCCCAGATGTACTATTTAAAATTCACCCCAGCGTCTGTGAGGCTCTTGCCGAGCACCGGCCTGTCGTGGCTCTGGAGAGCACCATCATCACACACGGAATGCCATACCCTCAAAACCTGAGGTGATCTTTGCGCATGCGTGTTTTCTTTATATTTCATTTTAATTTCCTATTTATAGAAGGCACCAGTCTGTACGTGCAATTATATTGAGGTTAAACAATAATAATTAGGCCAAACAGCAAATGTGTTACACCGATAAATAAAACAGACACTTCATTCTAGAACAGCCAAAGAGGTGGAGGAGATTGTCAAGGCCGAGGGCGTGACCCCAGCCACGGTGGCTGTTCTGAAGGGAAAGGTGCATGTAGGCTTATCTTCAGATGAGCTTGACTTCCTGGCCCGCAGTAAAACGACGCTTAAGGTGTCCAGGAGGGACTTTCCTTACGTTATCAGCAAGGTGGAAAAATTCAAAGTGCTTCTTTATTGAAAGACCTTCATGATGAATATGAATAATATGTGAGTAATTGAATCTGTAGGGTTTGTCTGGAGGGACTACAGTGTCAGGTACGATGATTGCAGCTCACAAAGCAGGAATTTCTGTTTTTGTGACTGGCGGGATCGGAGGAGTACACAGAGACGGAGAAAATTGTAAGTCACAATGATTATTGCTATGATTACACTCATGGGTCGATTCCCACCCACCAGGCCAGCACTTCCATTTAATACAACAGCTGCAATCTGGACATTATTTACACACTGGCAGGTCCACACACTCAATGAGCATCCAATGAGTAATAAATCACTATTTCTCACAGCACTGGATGTTAGTGCAGATCTGACCGAACTGGGCCGCACTCCAATGGCTGTGGTATCTGCTGGTGTTAAATCCATCCTGGACATTGGCCGCACCCTGGAGTTCTTGGTCAGTAATCAATGTTAAATAAGTTTTTTTTAAAGTTTAATATATATTCCTTTATTGTATTATATGTGGGGGGCACGGTGGCTTAGTGTTTAGCACGTTCGCCTCACACCGCCAGGATCCGGGTTCGAGTCCCGTCTCGGCCATGTGTGTGTGGAGATTACATGTTCTCTCCGTGCCTCAGTGGGTTTTTCTCCGGGTTCTCCGGTCTCCTCCCGGTCCAAAAACATGCACGGTAGTTTGATTGGCACCTTGGAAAATTGTCCCTAGTGTATGAATGTGTATGTGAATGTCAGTGTGTGTGTGTGCCCTGCGATGGGTTGGCATTCCATCCAGGGTGTATCCTGCCTTAATGCCCATAGACGCCTGAGATAGGCACAGGCTCCCCGTGACCCGAGGGAAGATTGGATAAAGCGGTAGAAGATGAATGAATGAATGAATGAATGTATTATATGTGTTATCATACTAGGAAACTCAAGGGGTCTGTGTAGCCACATACGGCGAGTCAAACAGTTTCCCAGCTTTCTTTTCTTGTAAAAGTGGATATGCATCACCTTACAATGTCGTCAATGCTGAAGAAGCAGCTGAGCTTATTGGTAAGTTAGTAAAAATATACTATATGTCATGTATCAATTCAGCAAATGCTTTTTATCATCTGCTAAAACATAAATATGGGATTTGAGGCACATGCTTGTTTTTCCTTATTCAATGTATGATTTCTGGTCTCACAGCGAGTATACACTCTCTGGGCCTTCAAAATGGAGTCCTGTTCGCTGTGCCGATTCCAGGTGAACATGCGGCTGCTGGACAGCTGATAGAAAATGCCATACAAACTGCTGTGAAGGAAGCCTGGTAACACAAACAGATATATAGATATATATATATATATATATATATATATAATATATTATATATATATATATATATATATATATATATATGTATATAAATTGTATCATAAATGGACACTTTTAAAGTTTAAATAACAAAGTTGGTATCCAGTCAACATGTTATATGTATATCCACAGGCTGAAAGGAATTAGAGGAAGAGACGTGACTCCCTTCATCCTCCACAGAGTCAATGAGCTCACCGAGGGGCAGTCTCTCCAAGCCAGTATCCATTCATTCATCGATTCCATCATCCATCTGTCTTTATCTCTCCCAGAAAATACATCCCTCTCACTTTTTACATCACTCTTGCGTTTCAGTTTATTCCTTATCACATCTATCTCCTAGACATAGCTCTTATTCGTAATAATGCTCTTGTGGGCAGTCAGATAGCACGAGCCCTTGCTAAGCGCATGCATTATCCACAAGGAGGCTGTAAGAACCAGAAGGATGAAAAACGGGCCCCAAAACCTAAAACTGTAAGTAATATCCGACTTACATCACCACTTACACACACTCACACTCAGAAACTAAAATAAAATCTAAAGGGTCTGGTTTGATGTCTAACCTTCTATAGATTGTTGTTGGAGGTGTAAATGTTGACTTCATCGCGAAAGGAGCAAGTAAGAAGTTATTGGTACGGGTAAACATATTTACATGTCCTGAAAGCATTAAATTCATTTAAACCTTTGTTCAACAAATGATTCATTTGTATCAGTTTGGACAGACAAACCCTGGAAGTGTGTGTCAGTCCTTTGGTGGAGTTGGCAGAAATATTGCCGGTAAAAACCCACATTTTTACATGCTTTAATGAATTGTTGTGCGGAGTCAACACCTTGTTTCCTTTCTTTTAACGACTGACCCCAAAGACTGTTTGAGTAGACTGGATCAAAAGCCTCTGTTTATCTCAGCTATTGGAGAAGATTCTCATAGTGATGCTGTGCTCAACTACTGTAAGCATATGGTAAGCACTGTATAATGAATTCAACAATAATATACTATTTTAATTTATTTTTTATCTTCCTGCCTCATACACACGTGTACCATATGGAGCCTTGAGTTTGTTACACTTTATAGCCTAATGTTTGTAGAGACCTGACAATCACAACCATTTGTGATATTTTCACCAAAGCCCATTGCATATTCCAGCGTGTACTTGTGCCTGTGTGCATACTGAGAGCCATGAAATCATGGTACAGGGCCTTGGCCTTAATCCCACAGAACACATTTGGCCAAGACAATATCTAATCAGAGGATTTCTATTCTAACAAATATGTAAATGAATGAAGGGTGGAGTTATGACATAGATTTAATATAAAGTTATATATGGATTTTTGCAATGAATTATTGGCCTTATATCTCCGAACAATTTGCCATACTTCTTTTCACAATACCTTTCACCCCTCACTAGTGTCTGGTTTTTTCCAGCTAGCCACATTCCATATAATGACATGTCTTGCATGCATTTATTGCACTCTGCTTACACTACAATACCACATTACAGCATAAAAGAGGATTTTAATAGAGTTTTCTACAAAGTGTGGGTAGTACATATTGCACATACATGTTTAAAGAGAAGTTTCATGGTGATGCATTCGTGTATTGGTGATGTGAATATGGGCGGCCATGAGAAAGCAGAGCAATTTAGGATTTGTAGTCATTATCCCAGTATATAACTCTCAGTTTAATGGCAATTAGAATTAGTCCTTCGCAATTTCCTGGGATCTTTGCTTTGTATTTAACAGGACACTCGTGGGATCGTGAGATTGCAGGGTCGGCGAACGGCCACCTACTGTGCTGTGATTACGGAGACTGGAGAGCTGAGTCTAGGACTCGGGGACATGGACATCCACCAGGAAATCAAGGAGCAGTATGTGAGTTCCACTGAGTATGTAGATTGTGTGTGTAAGTATGACCTTTCTGACTTGCACAAAATAGTCAGAAAACTAACATCAATATATGAATTAGGAACAATTATGCAATGTGATTCCAGGTTTCTCAGTATGAGGACCAGCTTTCCTCTGCGTCTCTTGTCGTCCTTGACGGCAACATTCCTGCTTCTACTATAGATTACATATGCAGCCTTGCCAAGAAACATTCAGTTCCAGGTATGTCTAGAGCTCTAAATCAACTTTGATGAGACTAATGACACTTCAAGCCACAACTGTGCGTCATTTATGCATGTGTGTGATTGTGTGTGTGTGTGTTTCAGTATGGTATGAGCCCACAGATGCTGATAAGGCCTGTAAGCCCTTTGTTTCAGAGAGCTGGAAGGCACTCTCTTATACTTCTCCCAATCTGTCAGAGTTGTGCACCATGAACCAGACACTCTGTTTACCTACACCACCGGGTACATCCTGCTATCAACCACAAATAATCAATGATTAATTACAAAGAAATGTTTGCTCCTTGCACCTCATTTGCATAGGGAGAAAAAGGTTTATTTCCTGTAGTACCTGGAAATCACGTAACGAAGCTTGTTTTGTGGATTCTGTTGATTTCTGTGGTCGGTTCTGCAAACATAAGACACCCGTATTTTTTTTCTGGTGAAATCTCAAATCTGATTGCTAGTTTTTTCATGATTCATCAGCAAGATTCTGATAGTATTGCTGGCTATACTGTATAGTTCTGTACAGTTTTGGAAACTGCAGTCTTCCATATACAGTACCAGGGCACATGTTCACCTTCTGTGTTTTTTTCTTTATTATTATTATTCTCAACATTATACATTAACACCGAAGACATCCCAACTATGAAAGATATGTGTAAACAAAAACACTAGTGGAGATCAAATGCTTTGAAAGTAAAATAAATTATTCCTTATTTAAGCATGCAAAAAAAAAGGATAATGCTCATGTCTCATTAAAACATGACATTTTCAGTCTTACCTAGCTCTCTTGAAGATGTTTTGAGGTGTGCAGCTACTCTTTCCCGCCCCCTGCTGGAGTACCTGCATTGCGTGGTAGTGACACTGGGTGCACTAGGGGTACTGGTGTGTGGAGAACATGAGGCTGGAACCGTTAGTCTGCGACCCCGGAAACACAAACGGGTATGAAGCAGTGCGTATACTGCTTAAGACGCTTAATTGTCACATATTAAACTGCACATCAATGCTGCCCTGCAATTATCCATTATCCGGCTTATCTATCTATTTAACTTGACACATCTATCTAATATGACAAATTGTATGATATATGTATATATGCATGTATGTATACATATTTATATGTGTGTGTGTGTGTGTGTGTGTGTGTGTGTGTGTGTGTGTGTGTGTGTGTGTGTGTGTGTGTGTATTGCCTATTTGAACAGGTACCTACTATAACATTGCATTTAGGCTCGTGTATGTGCATCCAACCCATATGTTCATAGAGCTGTCTTTTTGCACAGGGGCATTTTTATTCTGGAACAGGTTTGGGTTTCATAGTGCTTAGATTTCTACTGCTTCTGAAGACATCCTATACAACTGTGTGCCAATGTCCCAATATTTTTCCCCATATAGTGTATAGTGAGTTGTAACCTATGGATGCTTGGAGGATTTAGCTGATGAAATGGCTATTAATATTAATGCCTCTGAGAAAGTGCTGCCTAGAAAAAGCTTGTCACTAATTCAGCTTCTTTCATGAACTAGGATAAGCACATATGCAGTTTCTGCCAGTAATTTTTTATGTGAATGGTTTTTTTTTCAGAAAGGAAGACTGTGTGCTATGTATTACCCGGCATTGTCAGTGGTTTCTGAGGAAACGGTCAACGTCTCTGGAGCAGGAGACAGGTATCAATCTAAAACTGTCCAATTTTTAGAAATTATTGGTTCTATTTTGTCTATACACTAACCTTTATGATCTCGATGTCTCTCTCTTTATCTCTCTCTCTCTTGCTCTGTCTCTATCCCTCAGTCTTGCAGGTGCAATGATGGCAGGGATCCTGCAAGGGAAAGACACAGACACCTGTGTGCGAATGGGTCTTCTTGCAGCACGTCTCTCTTTAATCTCTCCTCACCCCATCGCTCCATCTTTGACAACAGAGGTTATCCTCCCTGACAGGGTGCACACACATGCTTGGTCCAAGCCAACCTGCATGTGGATGGAGGCATAATAAACTGGCTTTTTCTTTTTAATAAAACAACAATATACCCAGATAAGGCAAATTTCTACTTCTGAATTATTGATTGATGCCAGTCATGATTCATGATTTTATCTTGAATTTACTTGAATATTTCTAACCTCATGTATAATGTTTGGGAAATGCCATATCCATCCTAATGGCTTCCTTGGCTTTTGTCCCATTTTCCTGCACAGAGTAAAATGTAAGAAAAAATTGTTCAATCACTTATAATGGAAATCTATTGATAAAGTCCAATAAAAGAGCTGAATATATAACAAACAACAGACTACAACTGCTATTCAATTCAGTCCATTTTTGGTTGTATAACAATGGACATTGTTTCAAAGCAGCTTTTTACAGATAATGTGGTAATAACGAATTTGTTCCTTAGAATTGCAAGTTGGTCCCTAACCCATCCATTAGGGGTTGCACAAGGCAGTGCAAGATCCAAGCCTGGACAAATGCAGAGGGTTGCGTTAATAAGGGCATGCAGAAGTAAAACGTGCCAAATTAAATATGCTTATTACAAAACAATTTAATACTGCCAACAAAGGATAAGTGGAGGGAATTGGAGGATGAGTATTTGCCCTGTGGAAAGGAAAAAATCCCTTTATTGGTATGAAATAGAAACCATTCACAAAAGTGCAAAGCATTATTGACGGACTGACATCAAACGTGTGATTATAAATTAAAACATTACAAACCAGAGAGTGCAAAATATCATGATTGTCTTATTGAGTCGTGTCTTTTCTACAGTTTTATAGTCACTTAAACTTGTGGAAACAGGTGAAATTTTAATGTGGGTGTTAGTAGGGACTCAAGAGCAAAAGAAAAGTATTTATGCTGTTCATTTCACAAATTGACCCCCTGTCTCTGGATGAAGCTGTAGTTTTTGTACAGTATGGCGTCTATGAATAAACTACATCTCCCACAATGCACTTCGGCCCTGTGTGCGCAAACAGAGTGCGCGGTGACCGGATACTGTATTCCCTCCTCTTCATTTTAATGTAAGATGGTAGTAAGACGCCGCTGCCTAAAGAAATAGTTAGACTACACTAAATATCCCAACCAGACATTTAAAACCAAAACAGAGCCGGACAGGATTGTAGAGAAACTCCAGCTGCTTTGGGGAAAACCGTTTCCGCCCTGATATTTGTAGAATTGTCTTCGGGGAGGAATCCCGGCTGAAGTGAGTATCCAAAAAACTACCAACCGCTCGCCTGCAATGTTCTCGGTACACATTCGGATTCAAAACGTTACGCTGTTTATTGACGTACACGGATCTCGATATACGGACCATCTCTTGGTAATACCCTGACCCATGAGTAGGAGTCGGAGGAGAAAATTCAAAGGTTGACACCGGGTATTCCTGTGGCCAGAGCCGTAGTGAGCAGTGGGAGAGGCGCAGGCTTCGGGCCGGTGTAGGCCGCAGTCCCTAACCCACTCAGCCGCTTCACAGCAGGCAAATATCTCGGACAAAAAACAGCGATTTCTACATCGTTCAGTATGCTGAAACGCCCGAGTTGGTGAGGCAGACTTGTTCTTGGTGGCGTCGGGGATTGAAAGTGCAGGATTGTGTGGTGTGTTTTGGTTGCCCCTTGTCACTACGAGCTCTGTCCCAGCTGTGGAAGCACCTGACCGGTGTCACTCTGATATCCGTTACCGCTGAAATCATGAAACATGAGTTACAGACATGACTTTTTACAATATATATATATATATATATATATATGTGTGTATATATACAAATATATAAACTGGGTATAAAGCAGGTATAGAGCAGTCTTGGTAAATTAACATATTGCTGTCTAGAATGTAAAAGGACACGTAAAAGAAAAGCATTTGAGTACATGATGTAGGAAGGTCTAATGTGAACCCTAACGCCACTGTTCTCACACCAAAGTGGATTATTTTTCACCTACAAAAAGCTATCCTAGAATACAGTGGTTTGCCAACAATTTTTTTATAAAAAAAAAAAAAAAAAAAAAAAAAAAAACATGTCATTAGTTTTGTGGAGGACATGATTGTGTTATCACTTACACAATGCTACAAACAGAGGTTCCCTCATCAGTATTCTAGTTTTCCGGTTTGTTAATGTTAATAGGGCATTTTTACTGACAATTTTTGCAACGTTGTTGTATGAATGGGAAGACACAAAGTGCAAAGTCCTCTGTTTTGAAGAAAGTATGGACACCAAAGACTCCATGAATACATATTTGTAAAACACGTAAAATAAATGTATTTTCCATTTCTTGATACAGAACTGGAATTTCAACTGATTCATGATGCTGGTCTGATGTGGAATTCGTCACAATAAATGTTAGGGACAGGTTGTCCAAGCGTGTTAGAGTCCTGGGATTTAAGATGAATTGTCTCAATTGGTGTCAATCAGAAAATGTCTCACTGCTACCTCGATACCTTTCCAGCACATTGACACTTGATACTGAATAAGCATCTGCTTAATGTCTGATTTGTTTTAGTTTACTTTTTCTTTAGAGGTTTTAACTATCCTGATTCATTTCTTTGGGGGGGACAAGCTATTAGGAATGTATTTTGAAGACCCCCTTCTATTGCTGTTCCACCAAAATCGGAAGTTATGGCTGTTAAAATCTGGCTGTAAAAATGTGGAAATAAATCATGGCCAGAACATAATCACCAGCTTTGTGTGCCTCTGGTACAGGCTTACTGAAAGGGCTTTTACTGTTTATCCATTTATATTTACAATAAGTGTTGCATGTTTAAACATTATGACCATCAAAAAGAATGTTGAAGAGAATCAGCAAAACACCATGGTTTCCTTCCTGAAGTAGTCTCTCCCAATCGTAGGAAACCTATTTAATATATATACTTTATTGAGCATTATATGTTTTCAGTATGATTTAAGAATTCAGCATCAGGCAATTTAAGTGAGTAAGAGTTTTAGAATTATTCAAGGTTAGGAGAATTCCTTCTACTGCCTTTTTGTTCCCCTGTTTTGAGTCTCATGTAACATCCACTGTGGTCATCTTTCTATATATTATATAGTCTTATCTTTCTATATTTCAATATAGTCAGTCTACATCACAGCTGGTGGCCATGTATAAAGAAGTTAAAAAACAATTGCAAACCAATCTGTGTTTTCCAGCTCCAACGATCCTCACAAATCCTTCTCACTATGCTAATGTCTAAAATCTCTCCTCTGTGTCTCTTGTTTCTTTCCAGCGTTGAAGTGTCTCGCTTCGGTGAGTTGCCGTGATCGCAGCCGTACCCGTGCAATAAGATGTCCCGTAGCCCCGAGCTGAAGGAAGATCCCATGGAGTGCCCTCTGTGTATGGAGCCTCTGGAGATTGATGACGTTAACTTTTTCCCGTGTACCTGCGGCTACCAGATCTGCCGTTTCTGCTGGCATCGCATTCGCACAGACGAGAACGGCCTCTGCCCAGCCTGCAGAAAGGTACAGTGCTACAGCTGCTGGGTGATATTTAGCAACTCGCTTCCTTAGCTATAGAAATGCGTGTTTACCTGCTCCCGTTTCCTTGTTTTGAATGTGAATAGGTGATGTTCACCAAACTAGGTGGTATAAATGCCAGACTTAGGCACATCTCTCTCTATTTCTCTTTTTCCCGCATAAGTTACCAATCAACGTAATGTTTGATGTGGCAGATGAAATCGCTCGAGTCTTTCATGTGGTAACCATAGTGACAAAAACACTAAGTCTTTATGGTAAAGGCTTATGCCCATAAAAAGCAGCCACTTTGAGCAGGGCTTCTGTTTCATCAAATGGGAAAATAACCCTGTAGTCGATTGTAGCTCATAACCCTGTAGTCGATCGCATACATAACATTTCTAATCAGAATGTACAATGGATGGGAAATTTAGCATAGACAGTTTATAAAAAAAAGCACATTTTTGCAATACCAAACTGATGTCTAACTTTATGGTTAATGGTGACAATAAACATAGTGGGCCAAACTGCTTTTTCTGTTTTCTACATGCATGTACTCTGTACGAGAGTACAAAATGGTTAAAAAAAAAAAAAAAAAAAGGATTTTAGAATTAGACTGTTTTTTATTTATTTTTTATTGCAGTCACCTCAGTTAGGTGCTATGTCTCAGTTCGCCTACTCATAATATGCAATAACCATATGGGTTTTTTGTGCAGTGAAGAACAAGATAGTTTTGTGCATTTGAAATTAAAAGTGGTGTAACAAGAGATCATTACCGTGTACTTGCATAAACTCTGGACGTTTTAAGTTTTTTAAATCTGCCAGGAATACTAGACCAGTAGCTTTGGGGTACTCCTTTCAACACGCCATGATTTGGGACACAATAATTCTAATCTTGGATACTATTTAGGACAGATAGAAGGCGAATTAGGACGCAGCAAGGGTCTGTGTTGAAGCTAAGTTGTATTAGTAATGTATAAGTGGAATTCTAAGGCACAGTGAGTCCTGGCATGCGTTCTTTGAGGATGGCCATGACCAGCGTTCATATCTGTAGGTGCATCATTGTCATCGGGCTACTTTTCATTGGCTGCTGGGTTGAATCATGTCATTCATGTCATTAAATCATATCATGACATTAAAAGCACAACGTTATCTTAAACGATCGTCCTGTTTGTGCTGTAGCCTTACCCGGAGGACCCGGCTGTGTACAAGCCCCTCTCACAGGAGGAGATCCAGAGGATAAAGAACGAGAAGAAGCAAAAGCAAAACGAGAAGAAGCAGAAGGTGACGGAGAACCGGAAGCACCTGGCGAGTGTGCGCGTGGTGCAGCGGAACCTCGTGTTCGTAGTGGGTCTCTCTCAGAGGCTCGCGGACCCTGAGGTAAGAGATTTGGAACACACAACGGGAATTTAATGGAACAGCTATTGTTAGTAAAGCATCCCAGACATTGCCTAGTGTCATCCCCTGCTTATTTCAGGCTTGTAACAAGTTAAAGAAGAGAGGGGGTGGATTTAATTACAGAGGTTAATATCATATTTAGAGGTCATTACTGTTCTTGAGTTATTTCATGCGCTTTATTCCTTATGCAGCTATTCCGCTGCCTATGTAGTCATGTCATAAACATGCGATAGAAGGTCCTTTATGTCATTAATCAACATGAGGTCAGTAGTGCAGCAGTCTAGCTTGTGCAACATATGACATACTGCATGCTTATAAGAGCTTCATTTTAAATGAAAATTAACATAATATTGTGAATATAAGAGCATCTGCTTTGGCACTCGGCAGTGGTACTGACGCGGTTCATCGGTGCACAGTGAATGCATACGTCATAATTATGTAAGGATTAACATTTGAATGAAAAACACTTTTATGCAGTACGCATTAAAACAACTGAAATCAGAATTGTCTTGCTGACACAAGTCTAGTGTGTGAATATAATATGTGCAGTGTTGCATTGTACAGTCAGTAACAGATTGCGTGAGTCATCGTTATTAAGAAAGAAAGAAAAAAAGCACTGTACCTTCCTATTACAGCCACATTGCTTTCATAGACTGGTAGTATGATTAAAAAGGAAGGCTCATTAATTTGGGATTTTTATAACCCACAAAAAGTGAGTAAAAATAGTTGGATTCTTTGTTTGCTTAGAGATGTGGAACTAACAAAAAAGTCAGTGCATATCAGATATGAATTAATATATGTCTTTAGACAGAAATTATTGGTATCTCAAGTTTTATTATACAGTTAACCGGTGTTCATTTATTTGTTGATGGAAACTCTTAACACTTTTGGACATTTCACATGATAATGGCGTCGGCTAAATGTCATCACTGTACTGTAAATGTAATATTGTTCTATTGTCAATGTAGGTAAAAGCCCCTGGTGAAATTAGTGGCTTGTTGTTTTACTCATTGTGTGAATCTCTTAAGTTTAATAATTGTTTCAGTGGATTTTATGTAAAAAGGAATCTAATAAATGTAGGAACACTTTACTGTAGTTTCTCATTTCCAGTTGATGAACTGGAACTGAAAGTAAAATCACATTCTTATTGTATCTGCCAAGTACTGATTGATGGTTTGCTGTTTTGTTGTGTACGCAGTTTGGATGAGCTAAACTCGATAGTTGTGTCATTTCGCAGGTCCTTAAAAGGCCGGAGTATTTCGGGAAGTTCGGCAAAATTCATAAAGTGGTCATCAATAACAGTACGTCGTATGCGGGCTCACAGGTGAGATTAACCCTAGCTACAGAAATGGCTTGTAGTTTAAAGCAAAATGACTCTTTATATAATAACAATTTACTCATTTAATCTGCAGGGTCCTAGTGCCAGTGCCTATGTTACATACATCCGCTCAGAAGATGCCCTAAGAGCAATACAGTGTGTCAATAATGTTGTTGTTGATGGTAGAACACTCAAGGTAAGCATACTACTGCCACATATAAAATATAAGATGCTGTTATATTGTTATATGATGTTCATACTGATTTTCTTTCCTACTATGAGGTAAGATGTAATTTAATATTGATATGAAGAAATATGTGGTTATATTTGCTTTTTTTTTAAATGCCTTTGAATAAGAGGTCAGATCCATATTTTTTTTGTGTTAAATTTATTTTAAACTAATAGTTCAGTTTGCATACACTAGTTTTATGATCAGTTCAGGCCACACTTCAAGAATAAAGGGTGGTGACTTGTTGATGTTTATTGGTGGTAAATGCTTTTATTGAGATGTATGCTTTTATTATAGGCTTCTTTAGGCACTACAAAGTACTGCAGTTATTTCCTTAAAAGCATGCAGTGCCCTAAGCCGGACTGCATGTATCTGCACGAACTGGGAGATGAGGCGGCTAGTTTTACTAAAGAGGAGATGCAGGTGTGTGCATAATTTTATCGACACTGGTAAAGCATGCATGTAATCATTGTCTTTAATAAATTGGTGTCCTTTTGTTTATGTAGGCTGGGAAACACCAGGAATATGAACAAAAACTACTCCAAGATCTTTACAAAGCAAATCCCAACTTTCTACAGTCTACATCCTGCGGAGGGGAAAAATCTAAAAACAAAGCAAATGCTACACAAAGGTGAGGTTTCCATATTCCTCGTACATTTTGAAAAATTTTTGTACTATATGGTTTAAAATGACTATAAGCAAGCTGTGCTTTTTTCTCTCTCCTCTCTCTCCACAGACAGAACAGCGGTGGTAAAGAAGGTTGGCCTTTATTACAGGGTTACGGTAAACTAGTGAATGGTTTACCTACAGAACATAGGAAGTCCCCACCCCTTTTAGATTGTTTGACAGATTCGGATCATTTAACCCCGGAAGAGCCAGACTCTGACTTAGGAACAGATCAAAACACAGGACTCTTCTCTTCAGTCTTAGAACCTACCAGGTATACACTGTCATACATACTACCATGCATACTACCGATATTATTCTTCCTAATGTTTACTAACTTGTATACAGCTAAATCAAATATATTGAAAGTAATCAAAAATCAAAACCACATCATATGATCAAAAATATTTCAAAGTCGACCCCAGCACAATCGTGGTTCAGAGTTCGCATTCTCAGTCATTCACCAATTTTTCTTTAGAATCTAATTAAAACGTAACATTTTTCTATGGCTTTTTTTCATGGCAATATATAATTTTCCCTGCATTTTAACTCTAAATCATTAATTTCACTCATTCATATTTTTACTATTGAGTACCCATACAATTTCCTGTACTTTTATAAAAAATATATTAGATTTTATTAACAGGGGACATGGTAGCTTAGTGGTTAAAGCATTGGACTGTGGGCCAGAAGGTCACAGGTTCAAAACCACCGAGCTGCTATATGTCAACCTAAAAGCTGTTGTAGTAGCATTAAATAACCCCTTCACTTCAACTAAAATACCAACATCACACTGCCTCTGTGCCCAAAGCCAGCTCTATGAAGATATAGTTTATATGGTTTGGTGTGGATATTAACCTCTGACCTCAACACTGTTGAAGTGATGTTAAATTCCCCAATCTGATTGGTCATTGGGGTGCAAGGTTAAGCTCTTTATTTTATACTAATGTTTTTTTCTTAAGTTATTATAATATTGTATTTTCTACTTGAAACGTATCCTCCAGTCCAATACAAGTGTAAGATGAATCCCAACTTCATAGTACAAGAATGATGCTTGGGTATATTTATTGCTGTGGTGAAGCTTTCTGTAAGGAGAACTTGTTTTTTCTTGTTTGCAGAAAGCTCACTTTTGTAAAAATGTTTTTCTTTGTAAGCAACAATTCATTATTTTTAATTTCTGAAATGTATTCAGGCTTTCAGTAACATAACAGTCTACCCTTTTGTCTTAATGTCTTCAGAAGAAAGATAGATCCGTAATATAGAACCATTTTGGTGCAAGGGTGTCCAAGTGTTTTCAAAACCTCTTTGAGGCCAATTATATGTGTGTATGAATACACATACATGTGTAATGTATGTAAACACCCAATTAATTAATTGGGTCTTTTTTGGCCTCTGCTAGGTGTGTAAATAAACCTTTGGTACTGGGTTTGAATTTTTGGTCCCCGCTTCTTTGATGTTTACTGTTTTTGTATGTAGTAATAGAAGGAGGCACATATAGTATGTCTTGTATTTGGAAAAAATAATAATTTGGACTGATGAACATATTGATTGTCTTTCAGTCCTGTTGATAAACCAACAGAAGCTATAAGTATAGGGAATGGAGAGAATTTAGCACAGGTAAGAGCTACTTTGCACTGTAGTTTATATATGATTAGTAGCCTTATCTTATGTAAAGTTACATAACCTATCTGTATTTCTTCTTACTTTTGAAGGTCTCAAGCAGTGACTCGCCTTCCCCTCCCCCTGGTTTTTCTAAGCCAAGCTTGGCAGTGCCCATCAGCGTGGCAGAACTCACAGCTCGCTCGCCGTTCGAGGGAGCACCCGCAGAATCTCAGTCACTCTTCTCAGACAACAGTAACTTCAGACATCCGAACCCCATCCCCAGCAGTCTACCTTCTTTCCCCAATTCCCCACAGGGTGGCTCTGACTGGCCCATGACCCCTGAACCCCAGAGCCTCTTTACCTCAGGTATATTTACTCAGATTAATGTTTACATGATCACTAAGTGTATTGTAGATAATCTAATCTAAACAGCCCTGGCATCTAGTACGGTGAATAGAATGTTAACCACTGAGCCACTGTGAACCCAGATTAGTTCATGAATAATATTTATTAATTCTCTTATACTGATTCCTATGAATAATTATCTTCTTCTCAACTTTATACTTTTATGTTTGATATGTTTATATATATTATATATATATATATATATATATATATATATATATATATATATATATATATATATATATATATATATATATATCGTATATATGTATATGTATGTTATGTATGTGTGTTTGTGTATGTTTGTGAGACTGTGATTGCAAATGCAAAACATTTGTCTGTGTATGTGAGTGAAAATGGTTTTGCTATTGTCAGTGGTACAAGTTTCCAATTCACATACACTTCTCAATTATCTGTTACACTATAATATTAATTTCAGCTCCGTTCAGTTACTCAATTCAATCATGGCCAGGCTGAGCAATATTGACTAATGTTACAGCATAAAATTAGGAGATTATGTTTCTGCAAGTACTAACGGTGGTTCCCCGATTTTAGACATAAGACTGTCTCGTTGTTATTCAGTATCATTCAGAAGTGTTTCTCTGTATTCAGGGGACTGTGACTAAAAAGTAAATATGAATGTTCTGTAAATATCTTCCTTCATTATTATTTAAATTCAAATAACAAACAGATCAGATTTATTAGATAAAAATCAAGAAGGCTTATAACTAAATTTTAATCTAATGGCAATTAAAATCTGTGCCATATTTTCAGAAAAGGACATTTTCTTTGATCCCAATTAAAAAACAGAATATTTTTTTTCTACTTTATTTCAGCTTAGATAGGATTTATTTAGTCTACTTTATTTTTCAGTCATGTTGCCAGTTCCTTTCTTGCTGGGATAACCATTAACTTCTGCAGTTTCATACTATGTAATCGTAAAAACGATAGGATTTATTTGTATATAAGATTAGAGATGAAATTGGATCAGAATTCTCTTTTGGATATTTGTCAAACTCTTCCTCAACACTGAAATTTGCCAGTTTGTAATTAAACATGCAGATGGCAGCACGTCCTGTAAGAAGGAAAGTGGTCACATGCTCCAGTGTGAATGTTAACACCAGGCCTGTCTTTTCTAGAAACCATCCCCGTGTCCTCATCCACTGACTGGCAAGCAGCATTTGGCTTTGGCTCTTCAGCCAAGCAGCAGCAGCAGGAGGATGATCTAGGCTTCGACCCATTCGACGTGACGAGGAAAGCTCTGGCTGACCTCATAGAGAAGGAGCTGTCGGTGCAGGAACCCTCGCCACGGTCGGCTTCACTTATCCCTAACGGCCAGCCACGCCTTCCCCCGCTGCAGCACCGTGGCCTCTACAACTCCTTCAGCCTGCCTGCACACGCCCACACAACGCCCGCACGCCAGCCCTGGATGGGCCTGCCCACTCGCAACAACCTCACGCACATAAACCACATCACACACAGCCATTTCTTAGACCAAAGCTGCCCACCACAACACCACAGCACAGGCCTCGGGGGAATAACTATATCAGGTGCGCACCTACACGACAGTTTAAAAACATTTTCTTTCCTAAATACATAACTGTGTCTTAAGATGATAAATGGTCACACCTGGTCTCGTCGCAGCTATCCAGCTGCAACCTAGTGATCCAATTACCGCGGTTTTGGACCCATTTCCAGTTCTTCCAGTCGACTCTTGCGTCACATTAAGTGTAACATTTTTCCCTTCTTCGGCAGAAAACTGTGGTTCAGTGGAAAGCATAAATGTGAAAGAGTGGCAGGATGGCTTGAGAGCACTCCTCCCAAATATCAACATTAATTTCGGAGGCATCCCAAATTCTACATCATCATCTTCCTCTTCCTCCTCTTCATCCACGTCCAGTATGAACCACTTGGGGCTTCCGGCAGGCCCAGTAGGACTCTCGCACAGCCTGAGCTGGGACGGCACGGCAAGCTGGATGGACCCAGCTATTATCACTGGTATATATATATTTAGATAATATACATACATACATACATATTATATCAATTTTGCATATTATTATATAATCCAGGTGCCTGGTACGCCTGATGTTCTAAAGTATTATTATATAATCCAGGTGCCTGGTGTTATATATATATATATATATATATATATATATATATATATATATATATATATATATATATATATATATATATACACACACAACACACAACACACACACACACACACACACACACACACACACCACACATATATATATATACACACATATATATATATATGTATATGTATATATATACACAGACAAACGCACATATAATTTTTTTTATTTTGGTGTCTGGTCATAATTGTTGATGGTTGTCGATTTTGCTATGGAATTCCACCAGAATGTAAACGTTTTGAAGCAATAGATTTTTACTGGAACCCTTCTGCTCTACTGGTCCAGGTATGCCATCTTCCACTGGCAGCAGTTTGGACTGTGTGCAAGACGAGAACCCTCCTCACTGGCTCAAGTCTCTACAATCTCTGACTGACATAGACGGGCCGAGTGGTTCGGTGGTGTCTCAGCCTCGTCACTCAGGCGTGCTGGACTCTGCAGTTCGGCTTCCTCTACACAGAGGTGGCTGGGCCCCATACCTCGCTCCTCCATCGCTCGCTCCCAGCCATTTCCACTCTCCTCCCCCAGGCTTCCAGACAGCCTTCAGACCTCCAGCGCAGACCACAGCAGACCTCCTACAGAGTGCCGCCATGGAGCGCCATTAGGGACAGACCCTCATCTCCCTCTCGCTCTCCTCTCTCTCTCTCTCTTTCCCAGTTAACTTAAACGTAATGACGTGCAAATATCCTGATCATTAATAACATAAGCTCTTATTTGTCTGACCCCCGTCTCCTCTCCATTATCCTGTATTTTGAGGCAAACGTTAACATATGGTCCATCATTCATATGTAAACAATCAAGGAGGGTCTGAGATACATTTGATGCGCACACTATTAATAATGGATACAAACTCGTACAGTACTCATCCATTCGAGGCTCTAATTTTGATCTAATACTGTGAATGTGTTACTTAATGACAGGGATCTTATTGACTAGTTTAACAGTGAGGTCGTTTGGACAGTCATTTCAGAGGAAATATTGTCAATGAGGTCTGGCAGAAATATAGGAGGTTACAAAAAACAGCCTGTGGTGTAAATGTACACTTCGGTCTTAATGCCACAAGCATCAATAGAGACCCTTGATGCCCCCAGACAGCATGCGGGCAGTTACTGCTGTACCTCTGTATCAGAGGATGGAGCACTGCCTTGCTGTTGGCTGTGGGTTTGGGGCCTGTATCACTAGCACATGACCTACAGTGAGTACAGGATGCCACCATGTGGCACTTTGTCACTCCACTACTAGTGAGAAGCATTAAGACTGCAGTGCTCAGTTGCAAAACATGACTATTAGAAGGAATGGGGAAAAAAATCGCAGGTAAAATGCTGATAATCTGAGCTTTAGTAATGACTGATGTTTTAGTAACACCTGGCCAATTCTGGCCTTCCTAATCATTTCTTCTTTTTTGTCTCTACTGTGTGGCCCGTACTAAACAGTATTTATCAGACACACTCCTTTATTCTTTCAGGAAAATTCAATATACTACAACCTCTTCGTTTTTAAACATGCTGCTGAGATAACACATTTAATACAAAGTGATGAGCTAAAAATGAATAAATAAAAGAATTGACTTTTCTGCAGATCTGGAACAAAATCCTAAATAAAATTGAATACTCAGTGCCTCTGTTTTTAACATTTATTTCGTTCTTCCCTCATTTCTTTAGTAATCTACGAGTAAAAAAAGTTATGTACCACATTTTTTAAACAAGAGATTTTATTATATAATGTATACGTCACAACAGCACATAACCCCACTGACATGTTATTTTCATTCGATATATTCATATACTTTGATGTCTTGAAAGACGTGAAGGCGTCTTTGAGAAAGTCTTTTCTCAAATAAAGAAAAAAAACAATAAAAATCACAATGCACACTGAAACAGAACATGAACTTCTCCATCAAAGATATTCAGATCACGCCAAGACGAACGCTTTTATACATCTGTACAGTGGAGGGCAACACGCGGCCAGTCCACGCCTACACAGAGAGTGTTCACTTACTTTATTTATTTATTTTTTTACAGTGCCACTCGTAGTTGAGGCAGGTATTGATTTACACCTCCTGCCCGTCCAGTAGTAGTTTAGCACACTGTGCCGTTCTCCATGCGGGATTTGGGGTAGGGAGTACGGCTGGGTGGCGGTGGAGGTTGAATAGAAGGTGCCAGAGTGCAGAAGAAACCAGCGATAAGGGTGAGACCCAATCCACACCAAGCGCTAAACATGGACCAGCCGTAACCGTGGCTTATGTCATCTGGGAGATTGAATATGTAGCGTGGGTAGCGGGAAAGTTCAAAATTAATGCCCGCCACACAAGTACACAGGGCGATGATGCAAAACGTACCTAGGATTAAAAAAAAACAGTTAATAACACTGCCAAAAGAAAAACATGACCAGGGTATATTATCGGATGACTTGCTGTTACACGTCTCACCTCCCATTAGGAAAAGCAGACCAGCCACGTAGTGCATGAGACCCTGATCCCAGCAGCAGCCCAGTAATCCTACTGTCCATCCAAACAGGATGATGGACAGAGCCATTCCCATGAAGGCTGCTGTCATCCGACGCAGATCTGATGGATGAAATGTGCATCAAATGACCATGAAGATTTCCGGATATTTGTTATTCACTTTTTGAAGTCCTAGAACTGCCAAAAGGGCTCAACGTTTGAAAAAGCGTTTACGTAAATATAATGGAGCTAAAACTGACACCCCCATCCCTACATTTTAAGATGTGTATGATCTCTTAACAGAGCATGTGCCACTTACGCAAGGCATGCCAGTCGTCCTGCTGAATGGTCTTGGTGATATTGTAGGAGATGTCCTTTCGTACCAGAGTCGAGGAAGCGTAGTAGTACTTGATGTAGGAGCACCTCTCAATAGTCCCTTATTATTTTAAAGGAAAGTTCAAGATTAAGCCGTGTGCCAGCAGGTGACAGGAAGAGCAAGATGCAACAAAGTGCATATTAAATATCAAAGACTGGAACTGGGACAAAGAACCAGTGGTGTTCAAAATGAGCATCAGAATGAGTCAGCTACGCAGATGGCATTTGCCCGTTCTGTCCCTCTTCATATAGTGCATATTAATTCATCTATATATGTGGCATTCGTGGGGGGGGGGGTACCTAGCATTCACGTTTGTGATCATTTTCTGCAATAATGGTTTACTATACAAGATGGCATGTGTAGAATTATTCTGGATATGGAGCACTGATTCAGCAGCTTAGGTCTGAGGAGAATGCGTTTGTTAGGATATGGAAGGTTTTGACAGCATCACATCTCAGGTGGGGATTTTTTCAGGTTGTAATATCTGGGAAGTGATGTGGCCTAACCTTACCATTAAAAAAAACATCAGCTGGATGAAATGCATTGCATGCGGGGTGGGGAAAATGGCTGATGAAGGTGTTCACCTTTCTTAATGAGCTCCTCGATGTTCCGGTCGAAACCGAGACGGTAGCAGATGCTCCACAGCCCCACGGTGGTGGAGTTGTAGCGGCGCTTGCACTCGTCCGCCGCGCTCGCGCCGAATAGCTCCCTACGCTCGCGGAGCATAAGCGGCCGCGGCTCGCGCAGAGGCAGGCTGTGGCTCGGGATGTAGATGAATCCCGGGTCGGTGCGACGGCTCGAGAACGTGCGGCAGCGCTCCTTGTACCTCCTGGCGTCCGTTTCGTACCAGTGATCGGAGGATATAGCGACCGTGAGGAAGCACAGCGCAAGCAGGGAAAGCGCGAGACCGGCGTACAGCAGCCATTTACCCATCGCCATCGCAGCAGCAGCAGAAGCAGCGTGTCCGCTCAGGCCGCATCAGCAGCCCAGCACCACCAACAGCTCCATTCGGTCAAAACAACCTCAGCATGCTCCGATTATACACAATAATGCTCACCTGCAAAACACGCTCTCTCGATTAATCACCGAATAGGCTGCTCAAGTCCACCGGCTGCGCGAGACTCCGCCGAATCACATCCAGTTCACTCTTCCCTGAACTGCATTCACTTACATACAGCAGCCGGGCAAAATATTTCATTGCACCGAATCAAATACAAGTCGCTTCTTCTGTGCATACATTACACTTCAACACATCTATAGAGAATTGTACTCCAGACTAATAAATACTGGCACGCTATATTTTAATACACTGAATCCTAACAAATTAACCTTGTTCAATCATTAACGCTATAATCTCAATTCTTCTCAAATCTCGTGTTTGCAAAAAAAAATCATTTATTTGCTGCAACACGCACACAAAATTATCCCAAAATGCGATTAATCAGTTAGTATGAGTTTAAGGATTTATCCCTGAAGAGGAGTCGTCTGCACGGGCAAGCAAGCGAAAAGTGTTTTATTACACACTTTTAAAACAAACAAACAAAATCAGACCAGTACAGTTTAAGTTCTTTTTAATATAATTGCATACAAGACATTTTAATTAGGACATTAATCATTTTAATTTTTTTTTTGTGTTCACGTGTTCACAAATCATATGCACAAGAGAAAGATTAATTAATTAAATTAATTTTGCTTGATTGTGATTTTTGTTACATCCAATAAGGATTTTAAAGCCTTTAGAACATTTTCAGTAAAAAAAAAAAAAAAAGTCACCATGATGAAGTGACTCCATGGAGTAAAAGAGACGCAAACCGAGTAGACAGCACAGAGTGCCTGGTGTAGTGAACAGTACAGGTTTCACACTCACTCACGCGCCCTGGATTGCATTGCCTGAATATGCAGCACATTCTCACAAAGCCGAAAAACATTTTGAAAACTTTCTCACAACGTTCTTCAAAAACAAAAGTGAACAGGATTTGGTGTATTTGCGCAAAGGAGTTTCCAAATGTTTCTAAACATCCAGTGGAACAGCCGGCGTGGTTTATGGGGACTTTGTTGAGCACGTGCACATTTGTCCTTTGGGTTTAAGATAATGCACAAAAAAAATGTAAAAGCGCCAGAAACAGTGTTTGAGCAGTGGCTCCTTCTGCACGATCACTGAGACGATGTGCAGCGTGCAGCCGTGCTCAGGTTAATCTGCTCAGTGCGGGGTCGACCCTCCGGAGCTCGGGCGCAGTGCGGCAGAGGGGGGACCTCTTAGCGGCAGCCTTGCTGTCCGCAGCACGGCACCCTCACACCGGAGACACCGAGCTTCAGAGAGTACTCTCCAAGCTTTTTTTTTCCCTCACACAAACCGGGGCGACTCGGGAAAACTTCCTGTTACTTACTGAAAGCTGGAGCGAAAAACAGTAACGACACCGGACAGGAAGCCACAAGAACTCTAGGGTTAGGTGATGCACTCTCTGAACCCAAACCTCGTCTGAGCTCCTTATATAGATCTGTACGTCATATCCGCTGTCCAATCGACGATCAGTGATTGGTTCATTTCTGCGCTAAAACAGTTTTAAACAACTAAAAAGTAATAACATAATAAAAATAAAACAAAACAATAGTTTTACCCAAATCGTAAGACATTTGCATATATTTACTTTTTTTTGCAAATCATAAGAAAAATATCTAAAAAAAAAAAAAAAATAAAAATCGACTCCAAGGTTTTGACAACAAAAGGCAAGTTTTATCCTAAGTTTTTTTTTGCAAAATATTTTGTGTCAAAGCCTATGAATTAATACATCCATATACATACATGCAACAAGGCTTGTCGATTCGCATACAAACCTGAAAGATAGACAGTCAGTAAATTCATACATATTTATTCGGTATTAATTTCACTTTAGAAAATAATAATGAATATATGTAACATGAATTATATGAACATTTCCCCCTTTGATCCTGTTGATCCACGTTAATGTTTATCATAGACAAAGTTCCATTTGTGTCCACAAGATGGCAGAAGTGCACTTACTCTCAGCCAGTAGCTCAGTCCGTAGAAACCCATCCTTCATGAAGTCTAGTTAATTCTGCAAATGTAAGTAGAACCATACAAGCAAAAACAAACGAAAAAATAAAAAAAGAACTACTCACTTTTACGAAATAAATGTATCCAGTCAGATTTCAATCAAATCTTGTGATTTGCACTGGTAACTATCACACGCATTAAACTCATTATACTGTCTAAAACATTTCTCAGGATTAATTATCTCATAGTCCTTCATATTTATTATTTAAAAAAACATTATATGTTATCTTCTCTGTACTAGAGTGATGGAGATTAGAGGTTGTGTGTAGTACAGCATGTGGTGAGCTCATCCCTGCAATGTTCTCCATTTGCCCTTACATCACTGCAGAGTCAACTAACCATGACTGCAAAACAGTGTTTTTAAATAAAAGGTTATAAAAACAAGATGACTATTCATTTCTTAAGAAAACTTAATGTTGAAGTGAATTTCAATTGTCACATGAAGTGATTTAAAAAAAAAAACAACAACTCCACCCTGAAACACACCAAATATGTTTATACTGGCATTGAAGTGCATTCCTGGCAGTTGTTTTTCACAATTCCTGTGAGAAGGGACAGGGTGTCATTGTTAATGCAGTTAGAATGCAATGTGTTTATTGACATACATAAAGGGGGTGAAGGTTACATTACATACATTGAAACACATTCAGATAAAAAGCTTATTTTCTTGCTCATGAAATTGTTACCATATTTCTGGAGAATCAAATCAATTAGACACCGATGTAGAATTTGTGGCACCTTTAATAGTTGGACAAAAAAAACTCAGATATTTGTCTTGGCATTAACGTGAAAATTGAAAGTTCTATACCATCATACATTTGATCAGAGTGTACATGTAAGGAGGTGAAAGAGCAGGGCAGACAAAAATGTAACACTTTTACTTTAAGTAAAATGCACTTTTGGTGACTGATTATTGCGGCACAAATGCAATTATAATGCTAACATTCCTATTCTGTATATAGCAGTGTCTGTCTATTAACATGATAATTGTTGTGTCATTGACATAATAATCGGATTCTCTATATAAATATAAATATTATATGATGGGAATACAACATGTAATGCGATGTGATAGGATTTGAATTATTTCCTTATGATTCCTACACAAATGCTGATCTGGCACTAATGGAGGAAGGTGAGCATGTGTGTAATGCAGGAAGGCAGCATATTCTGAGCCAGTGGCAGTGAGTCAGCAGCTGGGGTGTGTGTATGAGAGAGAGAGAGAGAGAGAGAGAGAGAGAGGAAGAGAAAAGGAGAGAGAGAGATAGAGAGAGAGTGAGAGAGAGAGAGAGTAAAAGAACTAAAGATTAAAAGAGCTATGGGGGTGGTTTTGCTCACAGCCAGGCTAAACTATGGCTCTATTATAACACAGGAAAGTTTTTAGGGAGAATGCAGTATATTTTCTGCATATACACACACCTACACACTCACAAACACACGTCTATGCCGCACCTGTGCATCCCAGTACATCCTGCAGCAAATTCTGCAGCATTGCACGCTGCTTCTATAGGACACTCAGTTTTCAGTGTAGCAAAAGATTTTCGAACCTGCTATATTTGAATAAGCAAATGTGCAAAATTAAGAGAGCTGTAGCCCCATAAATATGTGCATTTAAAACAAAAACATAAACAAAAACAAAAAATAAATACCATTTAATTTCCTAACAAGGCACAGAGCTACACCAGTGATTCTCATTTTGAAACCAGTCGTGAATGATCCAGAAGCTTTAATCAAGCATGATTTATTTGCCATTTCTACCAAACAGCGCGAACAATACACTCAGCTGTTTGCATTGTTTCGTGAGCTTATCTGAGTGATAACATAATGTAACTCTACAGTTCATGCTGAATGAGTAATGAGTACACTCGTCTCTGCTGTAGGCATCGTTCTTCTCTCCCACACTCACTCATGCAGGCACTCTAAAATGCTGAATTCTATGTTTCATGGAAGACTGCAGGAGCCTGAGGGGAGGCACAGCATCGTGACCTTGACCACTCTTAGGAGAGATGGCGAGAACGAGAACGAGAAAAGAAGATCGTTTGCAGATACATCAATTGATAGGATACACTGTGACTGGACAGTGCACTCATTTAATTTCTTGTCATTCTCCAAATGTGGAAGGGTATTTTTTTTTTTTTTTATGATTTCCTTCTCTGCTGCAGTCTGGTGCTGGTGCAGTGCATGCATTAAATTACATTTACCATTTACTTGTCACTGCTGGCTCATCTTTCAACCAATCAATATAAGATAAGAGCACTTAGAAGCGTGACTTTCACAACAGCACCAACAATTCCCTGTTGTTGCCGCGGAGTATCATGTGATCCAAGGGTGTGGGCGGAGTCACGGCGGGAAAAAAACCAAGAGGGTGTGACGCCTTGAATCTTCAATGTAAAATAAAGTCAGACACTACATTAAAAATGCTTAGTGAACGTAGCATGGAGTGTACAAGGTATCACGTTTCTATCATTTAACCAGACACTAATTAAATTTATTGGTGTGTTCCTGTACAGGCAGAGATTTGAGTTGTGATTGTATGGAAAAATATTTTATTAGTAATAATAATAATTATAATCAAAAGAAAACATTTGGCCAAATATTATGGAATATTGATTTTTTTATTCAGTATTTTTTCTCACACTTTGGTTAAGTTTTAATGAACCTAAAATGTTCAGATTATCATCTCGACACAAATATTAGATTGCTCATTTTAACACAGTACATTACTGAAATCATTGTATTCTCAGAGAAAAGAAAAAGAAAGGTTATATAGTTTCTATAGATAAACAGAATCTATCCCAGTGCTCCTACGAGCTTTTCTATGTCTCTCATTACTGTACATCCATGATTGATGAGCCATATATCTTAACCTAAGTAACATTGATCGCTTTAGTGTGAACTGCACGGCACGGCGTTGTGGTGTGTAATGAGTGAAAGTGTGTGTTCCTCCTCAGTGCCGCAGGCTGATGCGGCAGTGCGGAGAGGAGAGAGCCTGTAAGGTGAGATCATATCCCCGCAATCAGCAAGGTCAAGCCCAGCTCAGGTACTCAGTCAGACTGGATGGGAGGAGGTGAATGACTGACAAATGGTCAGATAGACTGATGGAAACAGGAATAATATAAATGATCATATAAATGACAGGAATGGGCTCAACTGAAACATTTGTGTACATATCCGTTTGTGTACATACTGTTTATTGCATGGCTTTCATATTCCACCTCAATGAAACACTGAAAATGGAAAGCTGCAATGGCAATGGGGCAAACTACTGGGTTTGGTTATTTTGTGCACACCAGAGCAATTTAATACTGATACGTTTGTCCTTTTGCCTGAAGTATTTTCACCTTCACAGTGAAAAGCTACCAATATAGGAAGCTCTGAAATCAGTGAAACCTCTCCCACATTTCCACTAGAAATATTTAGACTGATTCAGTAAAGTGGACTAATTCATAAACAAACAGTGAGAAACAATTCATGTTTCACAATTATTGTGAGTGTTCAATTATTTTTGTTACCCATACACAAGCATGGACGTTTACTTGCCTTCATCTGGCCCTGTGCATTTACTCAAGATGGATGAAATGATGGCCATGGTCTTAATTATTAACCATGGCTGACAGCAGCATTATGAAGATAATGTAAAGAGGAAGAAGGCCATAAAGTGGACCAAAACACAAGACGGAATAAATAGATGGTGCCGATGATGGAAGGGATGCATTAATATGTGAATTTTGATGCGCAATATAAACTTTTGTTGGTGCTTAAAAGATTGAACATAAAATCTTTGCATGGGGACGTTCAGTAATGTTTCATTCCGATGCAGAGTAACTTCTTTATTGCAAAGGTTTATATGCTTTAGTTGTTTTGTTCTGCATGCATGTATGTTTTTTTTCAGCCATTTCAGAAAATTCAGAAATTCAACCATTTCTAATGTCAGATAAATATTTGGAAGCACCTTTCATCACATTTAAGATAATCTTGTCTCTGTTGTTCCCTTGCTGTAAAAGGTGGAAAGAATAAATAAAGCGAACCAACATCCAATCAACAAAAACATGATGACTTATTTGTTTCCTGTTTTTTCCCCTTTTTTTCAGGAAGCTCTGAAATCAGTGAAACGCATCCCATATTTTCTACAGATAAATTTAGACTGATTCAGAAAAGTGGACTAAGTTATAAACATATGGAATGTCCTGTATGACATACATATTGCTTATGTTTATAAATTTAGTCCACTTTACTGGATCAGTCTAAATAAATGGAAGCCATTATATGTATAGGGAATATTGTTTCAAAAAACAAAAACAACTAAACTTACTTACTTACTAAAAGAAGTCCAAAGAAATGTGGAAATTGAATGAATGTCCTTTGAAATCCTATGCGGCTATCACTTCAAAAATGAACCACATGTTAGAAATGTCAACTCTCTTAGGTTTTGATGTCCTAACGATAAAAAGATAACCATAGGGAGGCGCTGTTTTTCAGTTTCCGGTTTCGAAAAAGCTAGCTTTAAATTGTGTCAATAATAATCTCTGATTGTGCCTTTATTTGCTTTTAACAGCTTTTTTTTGCTTTTTTTTTTAACTTCCTTCAGTGGAAGTTTAGTGGTGTCTAATCCAGACTGGATTCCCACCTCATGCCCATTGTTCCCAGGAGAAGTTCTACATAATTTACATAGGATTAAAGAAAATAAAGAATGAGTGAATAGAGTTGGTCCAAAAACATGCATGATAGGTTGATTGGCACCTTGGAAAATTGTCCCTAGTGTATGAATGTGTGTGTGAATGTGTGTGTGTGTGCCCTGCGATGGGTTGGCATTCCATCCAGGGTGTATCCTGCCTTAATGCCCATAGACGCCTGAGATAGGCACAGGCTCCCCGTGACCCGATGGAAGATCGGATAAAGCGGTAGAAGATGAATGAATGAATGAATGAATAGAGTGATCGGTACATCCATCCACCAATCTAAATGTAATTATTAGTTGTTCTAAAAAAAGCACAGTGTCCATCAGTCGGCCTTCAGTACAGAATCCCCTTTGAAATTAATACATGAAAAATTGATCTTCTCTATTGACCCCAATGGACTATCATGATACAGTTCTTGCTCAGGCAGTGTGAGAACACGGAACACTGAACAGAGGAGAAATGTATATATCGAGTACCAAAAGAGTCTCATTCAGATCTGACAAATGTCTCAATTACACTTTTATACTAACTATCTATCTATCTATCTATCTATCTATCTATCTATCTATCTATCTATCTATCTATCTATCTATCTATCTATCTATCTATCTATCTATCTATCTATCTATCTATCTATCTATCTATCTATCTATCTATCTATCTATCTATCTATCTTAAACTAACTATCCATCTATCTATCTATCTATCACTGAATGTGTATGTGTGTGTGTTGGGTGGGTGGGTGGTTGTTTGCCAGTCTAGTATGACTGGTTTTGTAATGTCGATCTAGCTTGATAAAAAGGTGCTGTTAGAGCTACTGGCCCATGCAGTCTGCCTGGCAGTAACCCAGGGCTATATGTCACTCGAAAGGTGCCAGATACTGAGTAGGCAAGTAGAAAGATCATGATAGCTTGTGCAGCTGGGTATGTCAACCCAAGACACAACTGATAAGATACATTCCTCTGTCTATTTACTGTCAAATCTCTCTCTCTCTCTCTCTTTCTCCCCCTCTCTCTCTCCCTCTCTCTCTCTCTCTCTCTCACTCTGAGTAAGATGCACTCGGCCTGTGTCCAGCCCAACCCACACCCAAGGTTGCAGCAGAGAGGAGAAAAGAGACAAGCTGCAGAGCTGCGAAAGAGAAAAATGTGCAGTCTATACAGAGGAAATTTAAACCAGAGATGCACCTGCAGTAACAGAATCATTAGCAGTCACCAAGAACGAATAAATGAATAGATGAATGAATAAATGTAAACATATGAAAATCTAATAAATTAAAAAAGCTCAAATAAAATATTGAACATAAGAATGACTTGTTTAAGTTAAAGGTAAAGTAAAACATTTTGTCCAGGCATTTTCAAATGAAAGGTTAGAATATTACAGTTTAGAGAACAGGAAACAGGTTGAAAGCAATTATTAGATTATATTACATTTTATAGCATATCAGAATGGGTGATATGAAGATCATAACCCATTTTAACTTACCACTAATTCAATTCAAGTTCGTGTATCTTTTAGTGAATTCCTTAGTTATTATTAGGGTATGTATACTTTTTGATTGAACCTTTTTGAGTAAAGAAAATATGGCTGAATTATCTATTGAATAGACAAAGAATGAGGAAGCATTACCATGGGTTACCATGGCATTATATGATATAATAGAAATTAAGGTACATTTATAGCATTACTTTCACACAATAACCTGAACATATTTATAATATACAAAACGTGAAGCTAAGTTACAAACAAATGATATGATGATACTAATGACTAAGGAGAAATGAATAAACTGATCATTTTAAAAAATATAAATTAAAATGAGTTTCAACAAGAGAATAAAAGGACATTTCCAGGTACATGCTTTGTAGGACAATGTGCACATGGATATGCCTTCTATTCTGCTCCTTTTTTTCATCATCATTTCCTCTTAGATTGCTCTGTTCTGCGTCTCTAATTACCCATGAGTAAGGCAAACGTTTTACTAAGGACAAAAGGTGACTTCACTGTAACAGTGTAGACATGTTCAATCGAGATTTTCCACTGTCCTTTATCATTCGACAGCCAAAAAACAATATATGTCCTGCATTGTCAAGCACTGTAAAAATATAATAAAAGATTAATAGACATAGGCCAGAGAACTGATCCTTACAAATTTATTGATTTTTAAATATATGGTTAAATTATAAATGACAGGAAGAAACAAAAATACCCTTGCATAGATCACAGACCATGCTTTTGTCATCATCTGACAAATAAA